>DWEI01001252.1:0-17318 GCA_018245875.1 Mysoria ambigua | reverse complement strand
AAGGGATTGACGCACTTCATAAAACTGCTTCGGCTTGGCAGTCTTTGCCACACTGGAGAGTAGCCGTGCATTGGATGACCGATTGATTGAAGACCGCTACCACCCAGGGATACCTACAATCTAACTTTGAAAAAATCTGTAACAGAAGGGAATTTAATTCCATTAGTACATATTGGGTATTAACATGTCTAATTGTTTGTTTTTAACGATTGAGACCTGGACCACACGAACAGGACTAACATACTATAGGACTACATAAATCCTATAGGACTACATAAATCCTATTGATACATTATACATACATATACATAAGCATAATCGATGCTGCTGGTGATAATTATTATCTGTACAGAGAATCGATCACATACACTCTTACGAGATTGTATTCTTCAGTATATATGTATAGCACCAATAGGACTCATCAACCTGAAGCACAAGGCGTCTTGTAACAAATGCTTCACGGTACAGTAAGGCGGTTGTTGGTGCAGCCCCGGGCGGACCGAATACGTGCTCTATCACCTAAAAGTTGTGAAATAAATATATTGATACCTATAATTCTAATAATTAATTAAGTTGGTAGGAAAAAACTAAAAAAAAAAAGTAAAGAGCTTTAATCAAAAAATAGGTACCTACATGCGTTACATATAAATAGTAACAGATGAATTTTTTGTACCGTTACAGCTATCCAAGTGTTGCGTAATTGACACATAGCATTAAATTACTTATAATATATCTCAATAGGATTAGATCGATCAAAGCTGATAAGTTGCCCCAAATATACCATTGTTCTCAGTACACTACCACTGATTTCAATTGATGTTTATATTAATAGCACTTTAAGTAGATAATTTAACTTCGAAAGCGAACCGTAAACCAAGTTGTGACTTGCATTGTAACAGTAGCTATTGACATGACTACAAAATCATTATCTCTAAAGAAATCGCAATTACATTAATCTCCGGCCAACTAATTACCTTCTATAAAACATATCGCAATACCGACGTTCTTAGAAACCGTCTATTATCCCAATAAGCTCGTGTAAGGTTTTAATACCTATATAATGGTTGCATTGCTCAAACTTTGTTGGCGTTGTTATACGACCAGCGTTAAGTGGACCATTGAAATGCTCTCTAATGAAAGTACCGCAGTGCAAAGTCGGAGGTCAATTCAACTAGGCGATTACAATGCGCGAACATCTCGGACTGGGCGGTTTAGATTCGAGTTTATTCGGACGTGTTCGGCACCGTTCGGGTGGCTTGAACCCGCCCACTTGCGCGCGCGCTCCTCTCCGTCCCGGTCGCTCCCGTGTCTTAGAATCAGTCTGTCCCATGCAGCCGCGGCATGCGCACGCCACACCCACAGCTCGGTGTTAGGTTATTTTCCAATTATGTGGGAGCTTTTTGCGCTTACCGATGCCCACGATGATAAGCTTTCTATTTTAATAGCAAAATTGGTGTTATAAACTGAACTGATAGAGCCGCAGCAACAAATGATTTACACGTGCCTAAGTATGATTTTGCATTAACTGGAACTGTTATGTTCATTATACAAAATAAAGTGTGTAAAATTAACTGTCATACAAACATATATTTAATAATGTCAAATTTAAACATAACCTAAAAAAAATATTTTAAGTGTAAGTGTTATGGTCATTATACAAAACAAAGTTTGAAATATTAACTGATGTATATTAAATAATGTACCTACAATTTCATTCTCATCAATACTGACAGAACCGTTTAGACATTAACTTAAAAGATGTTAAGAGTCATTTTGTAGTGCGGGCAAATTATGATTAAATATATCGTATGGTTATAAAGAATAACTATAATTATAATTAAATATTACAAGAATAATATAAATTTAAATAATATTTTTTAATTATGGAAAAACGTTACATGTATAAATTAATAGATATTAATAATTGTATTAATTCCCTAGTTTGTTTATTAATTGCGAGTGTGACAGGTGATCAAGAGGTCCTAGGTTCAAATCCCGAGTCTGGTAGAATTAGATTTTTCTAACTAAAGTTGCCAATATTAGCGCGGAGTCCAGATTCATGTCCGTTGTATGGCAGTAGGCTCACTACCTATTCCGTGATGCGGCGTAAACGTAACATGGGATTGTTCTACAAATTATTCAATTCTGTACCCTTCGTCTTAGGGGATACTGTTACACCATGCTCATTCCTTAACACCTACTTATAAAAATAACTTTGATAAAAAACAGTGACGCTGAACAGAAATCATTTATATAGATGGGAATCGATAAAGCTTTATCCAGCTCAACAGTCAGGGTGACTGATCGTGGATTTAACGGCTCCTATTAGCCAAACTTATATAATATGCCAAATATTTTTCTTACTGCGTTTATAGACAAAATAAATAAGTTACATAGAATGGAACAGCAAGCACTCGATCAAAAAATTAGTTAATCTCCGATAGATATTTTCATGCAAGTATAAATTTTTTATCATTTTCATAATTGGTTACGCGATGAACGACCTCGCCCATGGAGTGGAAATCATCGTGATCCGAACAGTACGTGGGCGACTACTTCCCCTACACTATGTTAATATTAGTATGTGGCAAATCTAATGAGACATGAGGACGCCGCCACTGCACAGTAAAAGGTAGAAAGCGTTCATACATTCGAACGAAACACAATAAAAAAAAACTGTAGAGTCGGCTTGCCCCGTGAACTTACCTCTACTTACTTCTCTGGTTACCTGTACTAGATGTGAAGGTTAGAAATTCCGTCTTTTGCTTATTTGAAACTGCGGTTGCGGTACTTGGAATTCCTGTCCACTCTCTGATGCCGCTCATCCACGCTTCCTCCAACGCGCGTCTGACCTTTACCTGCCACCGTGCCCATCAATAAGTTCCTAGATACGTGGTCTAAATACTTTGATGATATAAAAGGCCACGAACGGCGAACGTCCCCAATATAATTAGAGAACTTGCGCACTGCCGCTAACCATCAGCCGTAAATATAAGTCAGTGAGTGCATCCATGCTTTGAGTTAATAGCAATCTTTATAATGTAATGCGGGCGCTCGTAGTGATGCTATCGCTGTAATGATTATCGATGTCGATAGTTATTAATTTAATTGCAGCCATCGCGTAACGTACTCTATTATTACACATACTGCTGTGCATTTTATGAAATTTCACCGCAATCGTTTCCTCCGCTTTCAATTTTGATTATTATTGTTTTTACGTTAACAACGACGAAGGCAAAATTTAATGGTAGTTTTGATTTAGTATGAAAACCAAATACAGTTAATCGTATTATTTGCTTTGAGGTTTGCATCGATACAATTATATTTATTAACAACTAAAACCTATTTACGATTTGTGTAATCTCAAGCGCGCTCGGAGGTCGTGAAAACGGCGTCGGTTACGAACGGCGCGGCCGCCGCCCACCGATTGCACCTGCAACAATAAACGAGGCGCTATAACTCCACTAGTGCGGGCCGTCGTAATTTATCGAGTGGCGCATCACTAGCCGGGAGCAAAGGTTCCACAGAGGGCGCAGGCATCAATTTGCGCGCGGTAGCCGCCGCGGGCGCCGCGCCGCCCCTGTCATTAGCCCCCGCGCCCACTCCCCGACCCCCAGGGGAGCATACTTTAACCTTTTTTGCTCCCCTACAACCTGTTCGCGGGACGCGGCTGCTGCGGCTGCGCGGGCGCAATTTAAACATCGGTTCATGGCCACGGGCGATACGCAGTATCTGTAACCTGTTAACTATACGGCTCACGTAAACGCCACGTTGCTCGGGACGTATTTAAACTTATCGCTCGCGGTCCTCGCCGGCGTTGTGCTATAGACATACATAGAATTGCCTCGAGACGATTGTTGAACAACGACCAGTTTTATTCATCAAAACCAATACATAATCGACTTTTAAGTATCTCTACATCTCAAGCGCATTGGCTCTCGCAATTGTTATCATATGAAGAAAAACCAGCAACTCTCAGACAGCATATGACTCTACACAGATAGAGTCAGTTGAGATTGTTTAATGAAAAATATCGCTACATCGATAAAAGTCATCTTTAATTAAAACATAGTACGCGTCAAGCACCCACCTAGTGCCCGCGTTGATTTATTTACGTTGTTGATTGGATTTGAAATTATCTCCCGCCTCTTTGCAATATAGGTACGTGCCGCGACCATTCATACGTTCTAAACGGTGTTACGTTACTTATAGTAAATTTTAAATGTTTTAAACATTAATATTGTTCTATTCTAGACTCCAAACAATGCTTTATCGTACAGCTATATATACTGTTAAAACTAGACTACAAATAGTTTAAACTTTTTTCTTTCTGTATATAGAACTCGACTTCACAAAGGCGCTTATTATTCGAACATCTTGACAGCAACAAAAAACCTATAAGCTTTGGAACCTCTAATCTCGATGTCCAATTAAACAATTTTCTCCAATATCATTCCGTTTCTTCGGCCGAAGCTCGGGTCACTTCTGACCCCGGGGCAGCGGCATTAGAGTCCCGAAACGATTTCACATCTCCGTAACCCCTATTAAACTTAAACATGCCCCCAAACCACACCGTCGAAGGTTACTCGGGTCAGGCCGACCCTTTGTTCCACATTAATTCCTACCAACCTCGGAGCGATTGAATTTTCTCGCAGCGCGCCTAAGTGGAGCGGCTATCGATTTGCATAAAAATAAATTCACTAGATCGGAGAGCACTAAGGGCTATCTAAAGGAGCAAAATGAGCGCCGCAAATTGACCTGTCCTTCAACGCGAGCGGCGGGCGCCGCGAACCTGTCGCTGCCGCTAAATAATTCCGTTCCCATGAGCTAGCTACTAGCTATCTCACTTTAATTATTCATAGACTTTTTTATACGCCATCACTTTTTACCGCTCGGCGGCTGCCCGCTTATTTCTCGGAGCTATATAAAATTAAAAAATAAAATAATCGAGCGCTGGCGCAATTTAAAAAAGGAATACGTCAGATGACACGGATCGAACTCCGGGCAAATGTCGCGCGGTAAAAAGTGGTCAAGCGTGAAGGTGGGGGGAGAGGGGATGGCAGGAGGGGGGGTTCAGGACGTCACGTAGGCGGCGCGCTTTTTGTCAACGTTCCCGCCGAGATGACAGGTCGCTGGACGCTGCCGCGACCCGCGCGCGCCGTCGAACGGTCTTGATACTAGCCGAGTACCTCAGGTCTTTTGTTACAAAACACTTTTTATCTTTTGTATTGTCACGTACACGAACACAGTTAATAGTGGGAATTTAATTAAGGAAATGTGTTGTTGCTTAAATGGAATTTTATAATATCATCAGTACAAACGGCTGCATCAGTTGCGATAATTATACCGTTTTGCGGTTAATCTCCATATCTGTCTCAAAGAACTGATTATTTAATTTTAGAAATCAAGGACAACTTCAAAAATCTAACATCAGATCGGATAATGAATGGATGAATGACCTGATAATTTGAAATTACCTTGACATATAAATTTTTACGAATGAAATATCCTACAAATTATTATTATTAAAGACGATAAGCTGTGTTTTAAAATGAAGCAATTAAGAACAATTTTATTTGTTGAGAATAATCTGTTGATTTATGTTTATTCCACTACACTGAATTAATCTATAAATTGACACATATGTATTTGGTTCTATCCAACTATAGTTTACATCCCATGATTAGTATCTATTAAATTGTATACAGACAATTGAAAGTAATTTTTAATACTATGGGAAATATATTGTGTCCGAACCTCAATTGTATTGATTTGGAAAATTTTCGTAAAACAATTGAGTTAGTTTACGAATAATCACATTTACGAAACTATCTAAACGGACCGCGCGCGCTACTCCCTCGCGTGACACCGCAACAGGTGCAGGCTCGCGCGCCGCCGCCCGAGTGCCGATAAACTCTTGAAACTTTGAGAAGCTCTATACTTAGCCCATGTTCATATTCTTTATGATTTAATAAGATACTCCAACGCAATCGTGAACTTTGAGAACACTCAAGTGGAATTTACAATTTAGTTAGAGCTACCTTTTTCTCTATTTGATTTTTTAGCATATTTTACTAATGCTATTAGAATAATATTATTATTCTATCCTATATTACGCGATGTTTATAATAACATACTTGTATAAATATCTTTTCCTCGGCAATAATCCCACAGCACTCACGGCAGATAGAACGCATTCCTTAAAAAAAATTATCGAAAATGTCGTTGTTCCCAGAACTTCCGCGAGCAAAGCATCGACGGCTCCGGCCTGCCGCTGCTGACGGAGGAGCACCTGACGGGCATGCTGCGCATGAAGCTGGGCCCGGCGCTGAAGCTGCGCGCGGTGGTGGCGCGGCGGCTGGCGCCGTGCGCCGCGTGCGCCGCGCGCGCCGCGAGCGCCGCGCCGCGGCTCAACGGCGCCGCGCTCAAGCCGGAGCCGCGCAGCGACTCCACCAGCCCCAGTTAGGACCGACGCGCTCCCTCGCACGTAGCTCGATCACTGGTAGGGAACATAGACAATAATCAACCTTTAAACATAGAATAATAAATACCACGGACGTTTTAAATGTATCGATAAATTTGTCCACTTGTTTCCACCCGTATTGTTCTATTCAGATGATCGTTAGCACAGAGAATACAGAGGGACTAATGAATTTAAAGAAATGAACGTTAATTAATGTTAAACGTTAATTAATGTCCATATAATATTAGACTTACTTTGTACTCGTATTGTCTGTGAAAGCAATATTTGAATGTCGGCCATTTTAATAATACTTCACTTATGTACCTGCAGAGGGCGTAATCGGTTACGTTGTTTGTTTTTTTTTTGTGTTCAATCTGTGAATACCAGTGACAATTACGAGGGCGTGTTTAGACAAAAAAATTCCAAAATGGGTTCCATTTTTCAGTACACATTCAGCCAGCGACGTATAACAATTATAACATCGTAGATAGAGAAATGTTCATTTTAAACTTACTAGTTATCGTACCTTAACTAAACTTAGTCATCGTATCCACATATAAGTCTTCCTGTTTGTAGATTTTGCATTTAGTTATTACTTAAGGCGCTTTAGGGTTACGTATCGATTTAGTGTTTTTCGTTCGTTTTATTTTTATTTTTTTTGTGTGTAATTGTAAATACGTAGACGTAACTTGTTGCCGTCCAAATAATGTGTGTGATGTGTGGGCGGGTGCGCTCCGGGCGACGCCTCGGTGCTAAACGACCCTGATAGGTTTATCGAATATATTAATGAATATTGAACAACTGTAGATTTTATTTGTACATAACGAGAGCCTTATTGTATAAAATACTGGAACACGTACGAGGCTAACACTGTCTACATTTAACATACAGGGTCACGATGTTGAATATCATTTGTACATAATATTTTGTAAATGTATAGTTGCATAGGTGCACACGTACGTCTGTTTATACATAGCATTTACTTACATCACACCTGAAGAAAGCTCAGCTCGACGCCGGCGCGCGGTCCCTACGTAGCTTAAACGTTACACTCTAGTAATATATCTAATAATATTGACTTTCTATCTTCTACATTAAAGGAACATTGCGTTGGTCAATTATATATCGTACGATAACAATTGTTATAATTCGTACATGTATACAATTTTTTTGTATTCTTAGTATCAAAAGCGATCGAACTTTTATATTGAATATCCGATCGCAATAATATTTTTATAAATCTGTTTTTATATCAATATATACATATATGTATAATGTTTTGTTTAGTATCGTAGAAGAGACACGGTCAGATGTAGAAATACTATTTACCTGTGCTAATCTCCTAAATTGCCAAAATAGTATATTTGATATTATGCAGCTATGTACAGTTAGATAGGCGACATGGGTTACTGGGATAAAGATGGGATTACGGGAATAAAATCTGGTAAAAATAAAATATATAAATAAATAAACAAACGATAAATGTAATTGTTAACACGAAATCTTGATTGACTGAACTAAAAAATAATAATTCCATTTTCAAATTCAAATTTCAAAGAACAACGTTCCATAGAATATGTGTAATACAAGCTGTATACAAATTGTGCAAATAATTAACTTGAAGCTATTTAACACCGCTATCAGTTTTCTTGAATTATGAATACCTGAATTCCAAAAATTACTTCACCAGTTTTGATTTGTCCGCGTCAAAGAACATCATTATTTCAGTGACCTGTGCATTTTAAATGCATATTACAATAAATTTCCAGAATAGTCGATATGCTAGATGTTGTATAAATTAGTAGTTTTATAAAACGATTCTCGCTGTTGATCGTCAACAAATATATGATGACGTCAGTTGTAATCGAACCACGGTGCTAGCTCCGGTGTTAATAATGATAAGAACGCGTGCCTTCGCCAGGTCTTCCTTTATCGAAAATAAAACATTTAATAACTTATAATAATAATAATAATAATGATGATGATGATGTTAATAATAATAATTCGTCTTTCAAAAGTATTACGGTTCTACGCTTTAAATCGGACGATAATAAAAAGTGAATAATTGTTTAGTTTTTTTTTTAAAGATAATTACGAATTTGTTTAAGTGATGTATGTGTAACGCTGTAAGAATTATTAGTTATTATCGATATCACAGCTTTTGTTACGACTAACGTAATTTTATTTCGGACCAGTGACTTAATAATCGTTAAAAGTGCGTGAGTGTTTAATAGTAACAAGTCGATATTGTGTCGGAAGAATTTGTATGTGTGTGTGTCCGCTGTTATATACCCAGATTTAGATATATGCAAAGATGCATTGTATATATACACTATATTTTTAAATAATCGACCGACTCACATCACCCTGTGCGAATTTAAAACTTAATAGATCAGTGACAGAAAAAATATGGACTTGGTACGCCATTTGACGAAGGTTGCTAGGTAAATTGAAGAAACATACGAACGCACATATTTTTGTACACATTGTATATATTTGTCAAGTGGCGTAAGTTTTCCATATTTTTGAAAATCGAAATTTATATAAACATACGTAATGCACTGTCTGTAAGTTCATCATGTTATTGTACGACTTTTCCCATTAAGTTTGTATGACAGTCGCTCGTATATTGATGATACCGTGTGTGTTGCCCAGTCTGAGTAAACATGCGTCAATATGATTACGAATAGTTTATAATACGGCAGTACTGGAATACTTTATGAAAAAAAAATTAAAATTATTACACTTGTTTTATCATTGGTATATGAGCGTTTAGGCACGAGTCACATGTAGCGGATTTGACACGTCCACATTAGCAACATTTCTTTAAAATATCACAAAATGAAATAAACAGATATTTTTGTTCACTTAATAGCGTTCGCCGTGCGTGGTTGAAAGTCAGAAAGCTACATGTGAATCGGTCCTTAGTGTGTAGTGCAAAAGGATTTAGTCACTCGTCTCCTTAAGACACGTACCTAGTTGCGCAGAGCACGGCAGCGTCGCGAAGCGCTCGCCGCGGACCGACACCGATCCGACTTTAAGTATTTATGTGGAAGGAATAAAAACGACGATTTATTTGATTTAATTCGATTGTTTTATTAAATAACCTGTGATATCATGTGGCAATATGAAACATTTTTCCCATCATCATCATCATCATCCCCATCATGGAATAGAGGGAGAGCCTATTGCCGTGCACCGGACGCATTTGACTGGTACCGGCACTCCGAGCAAGCGCGAGACAATCGAAGTTAGCAAAATGTGATCCTGTGGGACCCGGCATTTTAACCTCTCATTCCACAGTCTCTCGACAGTCTTGCAATCAACACGACCAACGAAGCAGGCAAAAGTAATTTAAGTAATAAAAGGTAATGTTAATAATACTTAGCATTAAAGTTTACTTATTTCACTTACGCATATAAAATAAAACTATTAACTTCATCTAGACGAAAGAAAATCAGATTTACATAATAATGTACACACCTATTTTAACTTAATTATATTTACAATGTCGTTATTTCTATCGAACACAACATTCTTAAGCACTATGAAAAACTAACTTATTAATATAATTGATCTCACCTTTAATGTTCATATCTGTTATAATTCGACTATTCACAAACCTAACTGACGAATGTTCGCCGCGCCCTCGTCGTCAGCCCGACGGCGACCGAAGCTACCCGAGGCCCATCTTCGCGAGCGCCCGCCGGCTGCGGCGACGGCCCGGCGAAGGCATTTAATACATGTATACACGCGAAAAATTTCAAACTCAAATATGTAACAAACTTCATTACTTACTCAGTTTATCGTAGGTATTTCAAAGTAAGATTCAATTTAAAATAGCAAACAATCACTCACAGAATCGAATCGTCTCTAAAATTATCTACTATCTTTAACTATATTTATAGTACAGTGCCATTCTCTTGTATTTTGTTCACTATTTTTAATGTAGTGAATAAGCTAGAATTAAAAGGCTTCGTTATTATCAAACGTCACTTTGTAAAAGCTCTATTATATATTTCTTTAACAATAGACAACACAATATGATAATATACAATACGTTACAATACAGTATGATACAATACAAGACAATATAATACAATACAACACAAGATGTTATCCATTGTGCACACCAGTACAATGGCAACACAAAACAATTTAAAGGCAACAAGCCACTGAAATAAAATTAAGAACTTAAAAAACACAATAGTCAGCATTGTAGCTTAAATATAATTCACACATGAAAAGAAATCGTGTCTAAGTTTTCATGTATCCCCATAGCTCAAAAAAACACTTACCTTCATAAATAAATGAATATAGGTCTATGAAATAAATGAATATATGGATATATATAACGCACATTAATCACAGATTATTTCGTTCATAAAGCGTTATCACAAAATTTACAGAAGATTGAATGTAAAAATATCTTTAATAAATAAAAACAGGAAAGAATATTCAGCGTCCCCTACGGTTTAAATTACAGTAAAGATAAAAAAAAAATAACAGAGTTATACATCAATTAAAGGAACTGAATTATAGGAAGCAGCAGCCACGAAAAATGGAAGTATATTAAGAATTGTAGTGACATTTCTAAACCTTTTTAATACTCCAGCCATTCTTCTTACTTCATTTAATTGGCTTACCGCACATACTTATTACATACACACAAACATGTCATCACACCAGATCCCTGGCGGGGTATGCAGAGAGCACAAAGGAACTTTATATTTTTACTAAGGTAACATAATGTAGTAGATTAGGGCCGCGCCTGTACATTCCCGGCGGCAGATACGGGGAGGAAAACTATAGAAATTTAACAAATGTATACAGTAATCCTATCGTAAATTACAGGGAATTTATTACTAACTCCGATCTTATTCTTATATTTGTCATTATCTATTCCTCAAAGCAGTCGTGGTCAGGCGTGTTGTGTGGAGACGCGCAGCACCGCGGCCTCTGTCTCTCACAGAGCTTGGCTGTCGGTTGCCTGGACAGAGGCTTGGGCAGAGCTTTGATCGGGAGAGTCCGGCGGTCGCCCCACCCACGTGCGTCAGCTTGTTTTACTTCCTAGATTTCTCTATTATTTGGCACAAGACAGACATTTTGCTATTGACTCCCACAAAGCCTGCTTATTCAGGTCCAGTCTGTTTGGAAATGCTTGCTTAAAGTCTCATTAATATGTGGAGCAATATTTTGCTTGCATGAGATGTCAAAGCGAACAGTCGATGTGAAGGCCCGAAGATTGAATTGGATTAATATTTTGACCACATGCTTGTTTTCCAAATCGTGATAAATGTTCGATGGTATATCTTCCTACCCGAGTCCACAAGCCCTGAGAATTTCAATATACCTGTCCCAAGACATTTCCTGATTTGTAATTTCTCGAGTCTCTATCAAATAAAAGGCAGTATTCTTTTCAGAAGTTTAGTGAGTCTTCTGCCTCCAAGCTCGCGTATCCTAAGCATGTAGTTACATTCATCGGTCTTCCCCCGCGACCGTCTCCGCCGGCTTCGAGCCCACGAGCTGGAAGTCGCGCTCGCGGTGGTGCGCGCGCTTGGCGCGGTGCTCCAGCCGCTCGATGAGCGAGTACCCAGAGAACCCCAGAAGAAGCAACCCTATCAGAAGATATAACCTGGAAATAAAGCACCACATTAAACTCCACAATCTATCTAATAAACTTGTTTACTTTTGTAAACAAGATTATTAGATAGATACTCAAAATTCAAAATTCATTCGAGAAGATCACAAATTTACGAATTAGAAAATTTCTACTCGCGAACTCACTCTCATTTTATGGAATTTTAAACGAATTAACATTGTTTATGGGAATCTGCGTGTCGTAATGAGGTAGGACTGCGGTTGCAATGAGGTAGGACTTATGTTATAATAACATTTTGCTATGCTTAGAAAGCATTTTGCGTATGCCAAAAAGTATTAGACACCCTTTCTTACAACCAAGATACATATGTACAGTTGTAATTGTAAAATCTAACAGAAAATCGGTTGAAAAAGAAATTAAAAATGTATCCCATTCAAGCACAATAGTGCTCCTCTTGATCAGTAACGCTCATAGCCCGACGTCGCGCTGCAGGGCTCACCGCGTGCGCACGCACAGCGCGCCCGCGCTGGCGTAGGCCAGCACGCTGCCCGCCGCCTCCCACAGCCGGAAGTTGGCGTACGCCGCCTCCTCCGCGCCCGGGAACAGGATGCCCGACAGCGCTGCGCGGGCGGGCGCGCTTATATTGCATCTGGTATTTGCTATCATGCCAAAGGTTCTCCTATTCCAGGTAGCAGCTAATTGTAAGTGGTAAAACTTCTGAAAATGTTGTGTCCTCCGTCTACTTCCCTTCGGAAATTACATTCTCTAGTTTATTTGAATAAAAGTTTGAATGAACTTAATGTATGAGAAATGTTGCTTTATAAAGTTTGTTTTATATCAACCTATTGTCCAGAATTCACAGTTTGACCAACATCGTTATCAACATCGTTTTCTTAATGAATGCAATAATATTCAATTGTTAGTACCTACTACATGACTAAGCTAAAAAGAAAATAAGAGATTACACCGTAAATTACTTCGAGGACTCGGTTTCTGCCTTTCTGACAGGGCATATTAGAAAAGCAAAAATGAACTACAGACTACATTCCGTACATTATAAATTACATAATATTGACACGAATGTTTACCGTTAACTTGCACCAACCACACAGCGTCAGCGGCCCCCCAAATAGCTGCCAACAAGTAGAAGACGAACCACTGGTCGGGGTGGGGCCGCCACGTCAGCAGCGCAGTCAGCAGGCACAGGTTCAGCAGCTGAAAATAAGCAAAAGAATACACAATATGATATAACGCCGCTCACATACACCGTGCTTACTGAGAGAGCAGTCGAGAGGGCTACTGACGAGCGCGGCGAGCATGACGGGGTAGCGGCCGGTGGCGCGCACGGCGCCGCCCGCCGCGGGCGCCGCCAGCGCGTTGCACGCGCCGAAGCAGATCATCACGAAGCCGATGTTGCGGATGCCGTACGCGCAGCCCACGTACGCCTGCGCCACGCGTCGCTCAGTCCGCGGAACATCACACGTTAACGCTTTTGAAAAGATTTGCCCTCGTTTACTTTACCGCTTTTTGACACAACGTGTGGATATCGTGTCGAACTAGGGCAGTTTTAAAACTTTCAACTCCTGTTAAAAATGTAATAGCAATATGACAGTGGTATTATATTGCCAAATATATTGCAACTGGATAAAGTAAATTTAAAAACAATGCAATTGAAAAATATATTTATGTTAAAATAATGAAGTCCATATAAGTTTTTGTTATAGGCTGCCTATAGAAAGACTAAGATGCGGTCTCGGTATTGGACGAGTAAAGCTCCTGATGATATGTGGTCTTACAGAGAACGAATATGTTATAGCTGTTGCTAATGAAAATAAGCGGTAGGGCTTTATATATTCGAAGCCTCTTACCACTAGGAAGGCAAACAAAATAACCATTAGCATGAACAATTATTGTCTTAATTATATTAATTAATCTTAATACTAATCGAACCTTTGTTACCTCGAGCGATGCAATGCAATGGCAACATTGACAGCTCATATTTGAAGAGTAATTTGTTAGATAGAGCAGACAAAGTTGAAAACGGAAATTTTAACAATTTTCTTGTCTCAATCATTTTGCTGTAGAGACACAAAGCGAATTGCACAGTCCACAAGTGACCTTCGATGAAATAATGTGTCGCTTGACCGCAAGCCGCTACCGGCGCGGGCTCAGTGTGGGTTTACTCGTAAAACAAAATGACGTCACTCTCGACTACTTCCGTATACTGGTATTGCGAAAATTAAAATTTGTTTTGAGAAAACTAAATATCCTTTTATTATCCCTTTTCGTCAAAGAAATTACTGAATAGATGTTCACATTGCAAGTGAAATATTTTTATCTATTCCTTGAAAACATAATTTAACTCCAGCATTTAACTCCACTATAAAAGTGAGATAGCCTTTGAAACAATGCATGTGACAATCGCGTTACAGATCTCAAAACAAGAGCAAATATTTTCAAACATTCTCAACCGTATCATCCTGCTTTGAACTACATTGAGTTACTAATTAGGACAATGTGCCCGTCGACCTGAGTGAAGTCGGCGGCCATGAAGGCCTGCTCCGCGCCGATGTAGCCGATCACCGGCAGCAGCAGGAGCTGGTACTTGTGTCGCAGCTGCCGCAGCGTCACCGCCAGCAGCCGCGCGCCGGACAGCCCCTGGGCTACTGGCTGCCGACCAGCGTTATACCTGCAGGAAAAAGCGCCCAATGAACGTAAAGAAAGCACTAATAAATAAACTTTGAAAGAGGAAATGAATTGAATAACCAAGTCTGTTTGAGGGTAGGCAGAGAGGACTGTGCCCTAAATATCTCAAACTGCTGCAAACCTGAAGCGGTTCTTTCGCGTTCATAACCCTCATAGGGAAATAAAGTAGCGATGTCACGATAATAGTGCCAAAGAGAAATGGTTTCATAATAACGTTACACTATATATACAAGGTACATAGCAAGGCTACTGGCAAAGGCAGGCATTATGTTGTGTATCCTAAACATGAATATTATCCTAAACATGAATAATATCGTTATGTGAGATACCTCAGGGCTGTTTCAAAGGGATCGGCTCGGAGAGTAGATCTGATTTTGATCTCATTTAGAATAGAATATTTCTATATTTCAATAAAATCTATATGTATATTTCAATCGTTACGTAACACCACTCAAACATCTTCTTCCTTCACTCTGCATTCCGAGCGTATTTGAAACGACACGAACTCAGTAAGGTCCTTGCACGTTAATATACTAATTAGGTTTTTCGTTATGATTACCATACTACAACAAATTACTATATATATTAGCAAACAATTCATACATATTAGCAACAATTTAATATATAAAACACTTAATATATGTCATCTTCAATACATTGTATACAATTACAGCTGTGCATGTAAAATACTCATGATATAAATGCGCTAAATTATTTAAATTGCAAAAATATACAGTCGCGTTGTCCTTGTGTATATTATAAAAACATTACCTCACTTGGTTGTTTATTTATTAAAGTTATAATTAAAAATTAACATTGTTATTACTTTAGGATGTTATTATTGCAGTTATAAGAACACTTCAGAAAGACCGTTATAAAAAACTTTTAAATTATATATAAATTGTATAATAACAGAAATATTTTTGACTGCTTCGTTGGTCTAACTATTGAAAACACAACTGATAAGCAAGAAACCCTGGGCTCAATCCTGTAGATGGGAACAGTATTGTTTATTTTTTCTATATTCAGACACCCTGTAGTGGTCAGTAGTCTGGACTTGTACCAGATTTAAGGTAATACTTTTACCCCATGCCCTATAGATCGTATATGAGAATTGATGGAGAGTCAGAGTACCGAGCTCTGCTTACACATTCTGAGAAATACAAGACGTGATGTTGCATTTTATTAATATTATTAGGTTTCAATTTATACATTGATGTCAGCAACCTGGTCAACGAGTCGACCCCCAGGGCGACCAACACGCAGGCGGCGGCCATGCAGGCCAGGTAGATCCCCGCTATCACCTGGATCTTGAGCGCCGACGGTGCTTCCAAATTTGCATTCTCCTGGTGACAATATATTAATGCTATCATAGCTTAGAAAACTATATGCCAGCCGCTTTGAACGTCAAAGACACTAATCCTGGCCAGCACTGCTACTACTATAAAATGCCACTTACTAATATTGAAGTGAATATCGTTAGGTATTATAACCTACAGAATAGTCCCATCATGTTATCTAAAGCGTATGAAGTCACGTACACGCTCGTCGTCTTCGTTAGAGACTATAATATCCTTCGCGTCCTCAGAGAGGACCCTTTTCAACAATAAAACAATATTACTTACATGTATGAAGTATATTAAATAAGTAATTAATCAAATAATAAAGCATCAAACGTATAAGACACAATTAATCATTAAACGAAGAATATATTTATACAATGATGCAATAATGTAATGCGTGATGCTGTTGTGTTTTGTATGCATTTGCACGTGTATCTAAGTTACGCGTGTGCATAATAAATAACCCGAAGAAATCACTGCGAAGAGAAGCGTCTATTAAATCGATGGAACGCTTGTAAATATGGTGACGTCACCGATAAAATAGGCCATGCGGTCAAAACGTAATGTATACTATGCTATATGATAGCATTTATGAAATAATTAATGCTTAAAACTAAATCTCGTTATCAGAGCGACGTAATCGCAACAGCGGCATAGCCTTTTTCATAGAAAAAAACTGCGTTTAAAAGAAGAACAATCTTGGATTTCTGTAAAAAAACATTAGATTAACGCCTCCCCTCTCCTTTGTTCTCTAGTTCAAAACTTTAGATGTTTGATTTATATGAAAAACCAGGAGCTTGATCGCAAATTTGAAGATATAGAAACTTATATAAAACAGAGGGAAAGTTGCAGTTATACTACAAGCGTCTATCTGTATCGGTTGAACCGGCGTCTTACGTGCGCAGCAGAGCCGGAGCAGAAGTTGACTCCGCAGGTAGCGCCGTAGTCCGGCTTGGTCGAGGTGTAGTTGGCCAAGGCTGTCGCTTTCGCTGAGATCGTCTCGTTCACGTACACCTCCACATCGCCCAGCGACGACGATAGAACTAGAAAATTTACGTAACTTCACGCCTGTAATCCCCGAAGGGGTAGGCAAAGCAATGTAGAATATACCCACGATTCACCAGTTACGTTTACGTCCCACTATGTAATAGGTGGTGAGACTATTGCCATGCATCGGGCACATATCCAGACTCCGAACCACTAC
>DWEI01001251.1:0-17319 GCA_018245875.1 Mysoria ambigua | reverse complement strand
AACAAATAACAACAAATAACAACAAACGAGTAACAAAATAAATCGCAAGCATTAAAGTAAATGGATAAAGAGTAAGAAAATAAGTAAACAAATAACAACAATAATAACAAATAACAACAAACGAGTAACAAAATAAATCGCAAGTATTAAAGTAAATGGATAAAGAGTAACAAAATAAGTTCGAACAACGAACTTCGTAACTTGCGATTTTGATATTTTTTTCTTAATTACGCTGCGTGTGCGTGTTACGTGGTGTTCAGTTTTGTATTTCGTGACTCTGTACTGTGTTGCTAATACCTTACTTCTTGTCTGCTCGAATTATTCGACCTTACTTCGCTGTCAAACTCATACAAATGCAAACTCGTACAAATTTGCTTAATAATGTTCAAGACATTCCACCGATCGTTACATTTTAATGGAAAGCTCTTGGAATGCAGTACCTAATTACCGTCATGGATTGGATGGTTAATTTGAAAATGTTAAATGTTCATTTGGATAAAAAATGATTTAATTAAACCTCACTTACCAAATCTGCCAGAACCCGGCCCCTTGCATATCTGAAATACTCGTGTGGGCGATGTTTTATATGTTAGCAAATGATTCAGAGTACCTTCTATCAAATCGAAAATTAATTGAAATGAAAATGAATGTTAAACATGTTACTATGAAACTGTATTTCAGTCAATTGGGTGTTAACAAGGTTACCATTTCGTTATATTCAAACATAATTAACCACATTACAATACGATTTACAAGCAATTACAAACAGAATATACAATCATGCAAAATATATTTCTAAATAAGACTACGATCAAATAAAAATTTTACAAAAGCTTGTTGAAACATATTATTAATCATATATTAAATATATCATTACTTCTGAGACAATACACACCACATGGGCTTTTATTTTGTATTTTAAAATGTATCGCCTAATCGCCTCTGATACTCGTGTACTCTGTATATCCGCTGTATATATTTATAGGGACGAAGTGCTCAAAAATTTTCAAAACAAGTACAGAACTGAACGCTCGATGGAGAAATATAGCAGTCACTGGAGTATTGAACGCATTTGTTAATGTTAAGTGGAGGCTATCAGATGGCGAGCCGGCAGATAGGTAATTCGCTAAGTGTCATGTGAATATTCGTTCGGGTAACGTCCGGATACGCTTGTAAGATTTATAAACGTTACCGGCCAAGACATTGCAAAAGACCCCAATACATTGAAATAAAATTACAAAAACACGTTACTAGATCTGAATATAAATAGAGATACTTATATTCGAACGCTACAATCAATTTTTATTTTAGTAAATTTAGTGATATCTAGGTTTGTTTGTGGTTTAATTGTTTTGAACGGAATAAAAATACGAATACCAAAACTGGCAACCATTGACTCGTTTTAAATATCAACAACTTTTGGCGCTTTGGAAATTATTCGTTTAATTTGTTTCAGTTACATACGTAATATACATAAATGTTCACTGATTGTAATCGTTTTTATGTATCTATTATTTAAATATTTCAATTTTATCAAATCTAGACCTCTATTATTAAAAGTTTGATCGTCTACACTTCACCACCTACGAAAATCAAATATAGATAAATGCAAAAATATTATGAGATTTCATTTACTATAGCTTCCATTGCGCAGATACCATTTCCTTATACTTACTGTTCTGGTTATTAACGATGGCATGTTCCCTTTTCTTCATTTCAATTAATTGTAAAGTTATTACATAAAAATATTATTTTCATTCAGTACGCTACACGTAATTAACATTTCAAATAATGTACATTAACGTTTCATTTGTTAAAACATAAAAAGGCCATTGCGCGCGAAGTATTACCGAATACAATATTGTGTATTAATTGGTGACGTTTGACGGGCGACGTGCCCGCGGCGACCGCTGCGCGCCCGACCACGCGGTGTCGCGATAATCAACACGTTGCATCCGAAATCGCGACGCTCGACACGATAAACGTGTAAATCGGAAATAAACACAGCCACAGCCTCATTCGTTTAATTCGTACCTCGTGGTGATTCACGAAATGGCTTTGTAATACATATGTACTAGTTAGGTAATGCTTCTGTTTAGGCACGCACGAGTTGAATGATTTATTTATTTGTGAAAAGTCTTGGGGAGCGCGTGTGCATGTGTGTATATGTTCGTATGTGTGAATACTGTATGCCGAGAATCTGAAATAACTATTTTCAATTTCTCGGTGTGCTATAATTTTCGGTACAATTTATGCGCAACCCCAAGATCGCGCGAATGTCTAAGTCGTGTCGTGTCGTGCCTCGTTCACGACTCCCATTACGCGTCACATATATGTATTTATACTTCGAAGTGTCTCGTTCCTCATTTGTAACACGTACATGTTGTAAAGATATCGATTGGGGGGAAGACGTTCTCGCACATCGTTTCGCTACGCAGCTGCGTAAGTAAAACCTATTGAATAATGCATAACGAGTCTGATCTTTGTACGTTCTGTTATACTATATTTTTATGTGACCTTGAGCAAGCCAATGACGAGACGTAGCGCGCCCGATGTGATTAAGCCGCGGTGCCACGCGCACATCTGTAGCCCCGCATAATGGAAGCAAATGAAGTTACGACATTAGCGCGCAGTCGTTACAATCTCGAAATCAGAATGTCACTGTTAACGCAGTGCTACGTTACATAAAATAACGATTGGCTTTTATTGTGTAACTCCGCACACACTTTGAATGTGGCTTTTAAACTATACTTTCCTTTTATTTGCTCTACCAATAGAACCGATATGATAATAACCCGAGTTGTAAATGAAGGTTGTCGGTAGACATTGTATAAATGAAATTAATTAATTAGATATTGTACGCCTATGTAGGCAGGACGTAGCGCCAAGCACAGATAGATCTGTGAACATCTTTTTACCTATTGTCCACTATAAACCATTTTGAATCGAATTGAATTCAAATTTTATAACAACACGTAGGAAACAGCAATCAACATATAAAAATCCAAGTATAATATAGTTAGTATAACTATAACACAATAGTTTGCGTTTTATGTATTTCAATGTATTGTGTTCCTTATTGTAACTTGATAATAACTCACGTCACAAATTCGGGCGTGGTCTCGGTGTCTGTATAAATAATAACATGAAGGCCTCGAAAAGTTCACGAGCGCAAAGTTTCGCGAGAGAAATGTAATTTATCGTTATTCAAATTTGGCTCGTTTTTATGAATACAAATTAATCTTTGTAGGTATTCGTTGATTAAAATTAATTAAAAGTTGTGTATTTTCATGTTTTGTACCAATATAGGACTCGCGCTTTAGATTTCAAATGTAAGGTAACTGCACACCGTCATATTGTAAGAATGTTTGTGAGTAAATACATGGTCTATTATCTTTTGATTGTATCCCGCTTAAAATACACATGTAAATTGATAACCTCGGATGTTTTCATACATATATTTAGGCGTAACCATATTTTATCAACCACCTCTACCATAAATGCGGCCCTCAAAATTTATTTAAGATTTAAGTAGATATCATTGTAATCTCCATTAAAAGCTTGTATTCGGAAAATGTACAAGTTGAATACGGAGCTCGTTCGTTGGCCGGCTCTGTATAATTTAATATTAAAATGAATGAGGCGGTCGCTGCCAATGTATGTGCGATCATGTTTAACTATTCTCAGCCTAAAATATTTCCAGCCGAATCCCACCTTACTTCGTTTTCATGTCGCTGTTCAGGATTTGACAAGTGACACGTTTCACCAAAATAATAATGTATTGTATATTAGTAATAGTTAATTTAAAAAAATGGACATTTTTGTATAGAATAAAGTGTAAATATAATGATCTATTATAGAGATGGATTTACAATAAAGTGAATATAAGTAGGCTATGGACACTGAGACGAACGATAGGGAGCTATGTATGTAAAACATGAAACTATATGTATACATAAATCGAATAAGTTTGTTTTCAAATAAAATATTTAATATTTATACTGTGTTTTCTTTAAGGTCCCGAAGCATATATCCTCCCGTAAACATATATTAGAACAGTATATCATTTCGTTAGAGGTATAAATCACCCGCGCGAGTGAAATCTCATTTGGCGTAAACATACAGTAAGAATTATATGTTCTGTATTTTAGACCAAGTAGTATTTGGTTAATACACATTACAGTAATAAAATTCATAATTAGTATTAAATTTAAAAAATAATAAGAATTTGTTGTAATATAAAAGGAAATGAATATAGATAGCAGGTGGACCGACTTCACACGGCTTAAAAATATTTTATTTTATGTATTCCGTGCTCTCTGCCTACCCCGTAAGGGACTCGGCGTGAAGATATGTATGTATGTATGTATTCTAAGGTGTCCAGGTTTCCTCACGATGTTTTGTTTCACCGTTATACCAAATGATGTTTTAACTAGAAGCGTACATTTTCTATTTGAACCTCCTATTGATTTGAACCATCTATCGCCCGAGACTCTGAAGGAGAAATTTTTCATGACGACGTTGCAGCAGAGAGACAAAGTTTTAAAGAAGTCAAAAAACTACCCTTTGGTATACTTTTCTTGGGTTGTATATGTATGGAGCAAAGCATGGGTAAATGTAAGTTTCCAATTTTAAGTTTGTCAGTTATAGTGGGCTGGTCTATGTTGTCAAATAGATTATCAGTTCAAGCTCAAACTATGAAAAGACACAAATATTTTTTAACAGGTGTTACTGACAGGTGTTAATTTGTGTTCTAGTAACCCAATCAAGGCGACGTCCGTTTTTCTGCGACCTGTTTCAGTGGCACGTGGGAGCGTTCCACTGCGCGGAATACGCGCCTGCCACCCGAAACATTGAGCGTCACCGCTACATTTGTCTGCGTCGCTTCACCGGCGATAAATCAATCTTTTCAAGTCGCTGCCGTTGTTTTTCATTGTAGTACGTGTCAGTCCACAAAGATGAAGGTTTGAAGAGGGTCCGCCCATCGATATGATCCTTCGCATTGCGATGAACTATAACTTTATTTCATTCTCGGGAGTGGTCGGCGTGAAGCGGCTCGTACAGACGACATTGTAGCTACACCGCAGTTTCGAGGGGTCTCATCAGCTGAGCTAATCCCGAGAAAGCAACGGCGTCTTGGCTTCAGTAAAATTACAATTTACCCGTACCGCTGCCGCCTCGCACCAACAACGGAACTATAAAATTCTCGTAAAACACGAGCGCGCCGGTGAGGGCGGGCGGTTACTGTCGTATTAACGGTGGCAGTATACCGGCGCCAATAATTGCTATGAGAAGGTAGAAGTGCCGCGATAAGTCAGCTCCGAGCGCGGAGTTTTATTGAAATTACAATAATTACGCAGAAATATTTTAAGCTCAAATAATAAAATAAGCACAAAAAAGTACACAAAATATTATTATTACTATATTGTATGTTTGCTCATTTCATAAATACTTGTAATGATTTCTTATTGTGGGAAAAGAAAATAGCTATAGTATATATATAAGTTATAATTATGAGAGTCTTAAAATAGTTAAATAGCCGTGGGTGGTATTCGGTAATAATGACCGGTTTATATTGGCGCTGGTCATAAACATTTAAGACTGTTTGAGGATAATAATAATAGCCTCGTTGATCAAATTGGTGCAAGCGCGACTGATGATAGACAAGTCCCGGGTTCAAATCCCGGGTCGGATGCTATTGAATTTTTCTAACTTAAATTAAACTAATGTGTGCCCAGACGTATTCGAAATCTATGGAAACTGCGATGAGTATACCAAGGTCATTAGAATTGAAGATCAGCATTATACCAATAAGTGCAATACAGTTTACTGTTTGGAACATTTTTTAAAGAATATTAGTCGATTAAGTTGTGCGCATTGCTTGCGGCGCAACGGACGCGCCCTCTGGCGCCCAGTGTTACGCTATTATAGCCAATGCAGGTGCGCAATCAAATACATAAATTAATACATGTGCATTTTCTCTTTCGAAAATTTGAAGGACGCAATCGTTTATTATGTCAGCTCTATATTATTACATTGTTGACCAGATGTTCAGTTTACTTCAGAATTCATATTTGTTCAAAACCAATGAGGAAATTAATTAATTTTGATGAAGTTTCATTTGTGCTTCCTAACCACAGACCACTAACGAAATGTGATTCTGATATATCTCAACATCCCGGCTAGCGGCGTGACGCTCAAAATAATGTTTTCACGAAACAAATGAAAAACCCTCTAAGCGGTTGAAACTAAAATCATGAATGTATGACACAGAGTTTTAATTAATTTATATAATGGAAAGCGTCACCCAACATAGATGTTTACATATTGAAAGTTGTTTTTAAACTTGTTACCCATAGTCAATACGACATGACAAGCTCGTCTAGATTGAAATCCCTAGTCGCGCCCCATTCCCGCGCCGTGTGTAATTTTCTCGACGCCCCGCGGTTCGCTAAATTGATCAACTATGTACCTATTAAAATGCTTTGCTGATATTCGATAAGTAATCGTTATAAATAACAGCGGAAAATGGTCGATTAAGTAGTTGTATACTTTAAAAATGTTACATTATATTAATATTTTGCAAACAATTCTAATTGGCTATTCCACGGTGTTCTGTGCGTTGTCATGGTGTTGCCTTGATTTCAAACATGATTGGTGCGAATTCGCAAAAGCGCAGTTTACTCTGGGCAGAATGACATAAATTGAATATCAAATGTACTTTTTGTCTCATAGATAAGTTGGAAAAAAATAACATTTCAAAATGAAATTTACGAGTATTATCTGTGTTGTCCGCGAGTAATTCCGAGTTTATTCAACAAGCAGTTCGCGACATGGCGGGATGTTAAAACTGCCTCATTATCGTAGGAAAAAACAACGCGTTCTCTTCATAAAGGTAGAAAAAATAGTCACGGCTGCTTATTCACATGATTATTTTGTATCTGCAAATAATATTTTCATTTTCTTTTATTATTTTAATAAAAATCAAGTCATATTATCGAGGCAGTCGAACTTATCTATTATACGTTCTATATTACAACAGCCAGAGCAATGCGGGCTTCGTTATTTTTCAGAAATGTTCTAAATTCAAACGATAGATTTACGTGTAAGCGATCGCCAAGAATGCAATATAAAATGCTTGGATATTCGCACTTTTCACTGAAGTGCTAACAGTAGCACCGTGCGCACGTGCAAATGATCCGAAACAGATAAAACACATGCCACGATTGTGGAGACCTCTAGCCGGGTACATCGCACGCCGCCCGCCATTTTCCCACAAATCGCAATATAATACGTCAGTCATCTGATTCTATTACATCCAAAACAAGCGTAACGTTCTATTTTAAAACTCTGCAACAATTATTAATTCGTTTAAAAGCACACCGAAGTGAAATTTTCAAATTAAGGAACTACTCGTATTTGTGTAACCGGCCGTCGGATTCCCCGTGGATATCAAACAGCGAAACCTACGAAAATGTATCTCTTGTACTGGAACTTGAATATGAATAATACTGAAGTCGTTTTACATGTTAAAACAAAAGTTGTAAATAATATAATTTCTGAGTGTGATATTGGCGATAATTATGCTTACATTGTACTAATGATCATGCTTACATTATATTCATAGATTAGTAGGTCCTGAGCGGAGATAGATAAGTTATTCTGTTACCATGCTTAACAAGGACATTTTAAATGCAGTTTAATTTTTATATCTTGTTTTTTTTATATCAAAATGTTTATTGTTTAATTTTAATATCTAAATATAATTAATTATTAAGCCGGCTATACTCACGTATGTTTTTTGTTTTAGTAAGTGGCATTTATCTTAGATAACCGAAACTTGCATCAGTCTTGCGTAAAACATATGAAGTATTATTACAAGTAAACGAAGTTCATATCCAAACCACGAAGCGGTTCCAGCTTTTACAGAATTATCGCAGAAATTGAAATATTCAATATCATTACAGAAAATACTGGCACAATTATTTGTACAACGTAATAGAAATAATATTTTAATGATGGCGGCCAGTATTAAATAAAAAGTAATAGCCTAGGGCGACACACCCTGCGCTGGTTAGTTTGCAGTGCTAAGGAATAAAAATGTTTGCATATTAAATTCCGGAGCAAATTTCCCTCCGTAATAAAACCGGGGGATCCACGGGCTGTCTTTATTACTTGACTGTTTGTTCAATGAACTTTCTGGATGTTTCTCCAAACAAGCTCCACTGTTGCGATTTTAAATCGTATCAGAAACTGAGGGTTGAAGAATAATTAAAATTTGTAATCTATTTAACGTTGATATCACTAGAAACCTTGAGAGAGGATATATATATCATCATCATTAACCTATCACAGTTCACTGGTGAACATAGGCCTACCCTAAGTGTCATCACACCCTCGCAGTGTATCCTCGACTTGTCGCATCCAGCTACTGCCTGATTGTCGTAAATCATCATTCGACATGAAATTCCGACTACCTATATATTTTTAATATGACATAATAATTTCTTGTTCCATTTACTACCTACTTATCAGGGTCGAGACTGCTCCGTACATATTTAAAGATGTTGAACGTAGATTTTGGCTTTGGATTTCGGGATCTATTGTCGATCGGGAAGTCCTGGGTACAATTCTATAGAGGGACGTAGACGTAACTGGTGACACATGGAAGTGTATTATATTCCTCTACTCATTCCTCTACTTATCTCTTTGGGGATTAGTACAATAACGAAATGCAGTAATTATAAGGATATATAAAGATTAAAGCAATTATAAGAAGGCGGTTTTAGTAAATTTGTCTAGTTTTTGGTTAGTCAGGACAGCTGTCTAAGATTTAATTAACACAGTAAACAGAATGTCCAAAATGAAAATTTCCTAAGTTACATTGTCGTTAGTTTAATGGACACAAACAAACAATGCCAGTGTTACTACGCCCCACTCGTCAAAGCACAGCGCCATTTACTCGAACCACGTTTGCAGTGAATTGATAAAAAAAACAAAATGAATCATTCAAAATGTCTTTCATAAATTTCGACCGCTTGCAGCGCTCCGAGTATTTTTTTTTACAGTTTATGAACATCGTTTATATTAGAGAGCCATATAAATTATCTCCATTTTTTTACGTATTATATATACAAGACGCTTTATTCCTGAGGGTAGACAGAGAGTACCGATAACAAAATACCTCTATCCTTCCAGACCTACCTGCTTCTTCCACGTTTATGACTCTGTCCATACATGCGTGTCAGTTTCCGAGACTTCTGACTGAATAAAAATAAATTCGAAATTGATAAATCTAAACAGGATGGATACAAGGCGATTAAGTCGGACAAGAACAATAAGGTTGGTTGCACTTCCGCGAGCCACGTGAACAAAATCGAGCACCCTGTATGATAGGGTCGGCGACCGGCGAAGAGCAGCACACAATATTATTCGTTAAAATTAATTATAGCTCCCGCACGCGCACCAAATATTTGATCCCGAAACTCTCCAACTCCTTGTCAAGTGAAGATCTAGGTTACGCTAACAATACAGGATTATTGACTAATATTGAAATAGAAATTATTCAATGATACATCTACCGGAGCAGTATCTGGCTTTTGACAACAAAATTTCAAAATTACTTATTTTTCTCTTTAACTCATTTTTTGCTTAAAAGAAAAAGAGCCACGAATTCAAGGCGTCTATAAAAATGTTGGATATGGTTGAAGTCAAAATTTGAATAATTGATGAAGTATTATTTTCGTGTAGTAGGTACCTAAAAAATCATAATTAGTCATGAAGTGGTGGCACAGTCTTTAAATAATAGGAATGAGGCTTACAAAGCTTGTAAAAACTAAAATAGTATTGCCCCACTATCATTAATTCTGGACTACCAGCAGAACTACGTATTCAAAATACAATTTTATTTCTAAAAAAGGACAAGACAAGAGAGAGCGCTACGCTCCGCACTGGGAAATTTTCTCATCATGGAACACACAGTTTAATAGTTTATTACAACACATGCGCTTGCCAAACCCGTGTAGAGTAATGAAATGATTATCCTGTCTAATATTTTAAGGCTGCTGTCGGAGGACACTCGTCCTGTATTCATGTGGAGCGTGATTAAGTCTGCATTATGCAGGCCAAAAACAAACAGCTTGGTGGTCCTCTTGCGGCCGACGGGGCCCGCGCAGCAATTAAAAGTTTTTGTACCCTCGTAGCATATGACGCCATATTAAAACATTCAAATATAGGAGTACCGTTAGGATTAAATAACGACATACAATGGTCCTTTAATCGAAATGTAAAATAAGTAATTACTCTAAAACCCCTAACTGCATACTTCTCCACAGCCACTAAAGCATACTTTTTTATAACAACTACTACATATTTCTTCACGACCAGTACTTGAATCTTCTCCACAAGCACTACTATTTAATTCTCTACAACCACTACTAAATATTACATCCACTATAATTGTATTTTGGGCTCATAATTTGTGGCCAATCCGGTAATCGATCTTTGTACTCGTTTCAACAAAATAAATGTATTAGTGCCAAAAAAACACGTTTAACACAACGCAAAACAAATCGACAATCACCAAACAACTTTTACCTTTAAAATGAATAATACGAAAGATCTAATAGTAGAATATATAATGGTACAGTTACATAAACACTTGTAGTTACAAAGGTTGCAATGTAAACGATTCATCGTAAAACAGGCGGCTGGTTATAACAGCTAATGAAATGAGTAAATTGAATAAAAACACAAAAACGCCGGTAAAAGCGGTCGCTTTCTTTAAGTTGAGCAACGCGCCGCGGGCACAAAGGGAACAGTTTAAAACTCTGACGAAATACTGTTACAAAAATTAGAAACATTACACCGAATATTTGTACTCGGGGCTCGGAAGCCGTTTTATGTTCAACACGAGTTCGTTAAGAAAGTTTCTGTCAACAGCGTCGTGTTGGAAGTCAAGTTTGAAAAAGGTAATTGTGGAATTTTACGTGAGGCTGGCGAGACATCAGGTGCGTAGAGTTCGGATTTTGAAAAGTTGCTTGTCACGTCGCCAGCGCTGAGCGCGCGGTCTGCTTAACACCAAGAGCACGTGATCACAATTTCAATACAATATCACAATGCAGATGTTGCATTAATGCCACAGGCCATCACAGCTGTAATTACTTGTGCTATTCAACGCCAGACATTTGATGTCGGACCGTTTTGACCTCAAATTTGACCGTCAGACTTCTAATTTTATTACGTTAGCACCCGAAAAATGTCTGGGCGAAAAATGAAGTGAATTCACGTGTGAAATCGCGCACAAAGGTGACCGCTGTGATGAATTGTAAAAATAATGACGTTAGTGAAACTCTAAATTATTGTATCGGAGATAAATACAAAAAAACTACAATATTCTTATAGAGCTCTTTATATTATGGTTTAAACAATACAGATAGCAAAGAACACGTAGAAAAGGACCGATCGCAATTGTGTAGTTGAGGGTTTGATATAACTTTTTTACATAACCTCACACCTGTTATACCCGAAGAGGTGCGCAGAGGACTGTAGTGATGGAATAGGCGGTGAGCCTAATGACAGACAACGGGCAGATTGGTCATATTCCGAGCCACAACTACAAATAATAAATAAGAAAAATCATTAGAGGCCGACCGGGGATTTGAACACAGGACCTCCTAATCGACAGTGGCGCTTGCAACCAACACGGCCAACGAGGTAGTAAATTATAGAACTTTTTTATCATAGGGTGTATCATAAAAAATTGAGTTACAATGTTGAGAATAGCAAGGATTTGCGAGGTCCAATAAAGATCCGCTCGCCCGTGGCCTCTAGCGGAACTGCCGATTAGTACCTACCTCACTGATACGAGTAACTTCCGGTACGATAACTTTGTGTTGCAGATTCTTAACCTTCAGTCGTATCGATACTGCCGGTCTCCTGGGCCCGGCATCTCTCAACACTACAGTACACGTTTTTATATCATATTTCCATGACTAAACGCAAATTCGTAGAGAGAATATTTTGTTACAAGATATACATATATATCATACCGTCGAGGGATACCTTTGTTGTATAGTTTTTGTTTCATAATAACTTTTACTGTATGCTAAGTATTCAACTGGACGAGAGACGAAACTTTCGAGATAGCTAGCATATCCTCGTTAAACAACGCGTAAACCGATCGCTCAATATCTGCACTGTCTGACACACACTAATGTGATCACAGTTAGATATCACACGTGTTAAGAAAATTATCAAACAAACGATCTGAGTGATGTGGACGTGCCCGTAACTTTAACGACTTTACGTTTAATACACGTTCACACGTGGCCTATAGTTCTCTCCGCTGGGCGCGCATACACTTAACTTTCATTACGTAATGTTTTAGAAGGCGTTAACTGGTAAAAATAAACGCAATTTATGCAGAGTCGCGTTCGCGCTCTCCAGCGGGAGATCACGGACGATTAAAGTACCTGTTACTTGAACAATGCGGAGGTGTAATGTCGCAGTTGTGATCGAATGGCACTGGAGGTCTGTGTACAGCAATGAATGAGCGTGTTAAACCTACGCATTTGTTCTACAACATTTTTTCTTCTTTACACTTAGTCTTTAGTATAAAGTTATATGTATTGGCCACCCACGAAAGGATATGAGGACTTAGACTGACGACAGTAAACACAGACTACGAAACATGTAACTCAGTAACAAACTTGTCGTATCATATCAAAAAAAGTAATCAGCATAGTATAAGAAGGAGTCACCAGTGTTTGCAGTATGTATTTCAAAGTCCGAAAGACTATGATTTTGCGTTCAACGAGACCTTTGTTCGATGTTGTTTAGTCACATCACTCTCACGCCCTCTACCCGCCAAACGTACGTAAAAGCGCCTGATTAATATAAATAACAATTGATACATCTACCGAACTGTGTTATAAAAACACAGATTAGGCACACCGCAGCTTAGACTGAATATTTTAATTATTCTACAACCATTTCCTGTGTCGAATGAGAAAATATAATGTAGATATTTCAGTGCGTAATTTACAGGTTAAGACATCATTACAGCGTTGTTTGCATGCAACTTAATAACAAATAGCGGTCCACGGCCGCCACGCGGCGCCACTGTGCTTCGCGCCCAAATATAAGGGGTACTAATGTTTTTTCGTAGCGGCAACATTCCCGACATTTTCATTATTTGACACTTCAATGTCAGTAACGTGTGTAACGATTTTCATATTCATTGAGTATGAATAAAAAGCAACTATTAAGTAGGCAAGTAGGTACTAATGATCACACTGTCGATGCATGTTTTATAAGTTGAGTAGTATTATCAGCTATAGATCTATCCAACTTACTTACGTTCTTGCAAATAAGTATGACTGTATCAAAAATTATTCCGGATCTTAAAAGTGAATCCCAAATTATTGATAGTCTGTATGGTATAAAATCAAACAGTCTTAGATTAAATACTGAAATTGTGCAATTGAAAAATGGGTCAATTTATTTCTACGCTCGAAATTCCAACAAAATTCGGCCAGTTTAACATAGAAAGACATTTGTTCCTGAACATTTGAGCTAATGCGACACCTCATTCGTATGTTCCGTCAAAAAGTGGGACAGAAATAAATGTGGCTAGTCAGACAGATTTTCATGTCCTTTTAAAATGTATTTTCTCGTTTCTTTTGAAACTTATCTTGTAACATTCTAAAACTTTATTTCACTATTTGAATAGATTGATGATTGTCATAAATCTGCTATCTGTAGACGTGATTTTTTTTTCTTTCATGTGTTATTTCATTTCCTTCATTTTTTAGGAACCCTGATCTAGAGAGCAAATAATACAATTCATTAGATCAAAAGATAGAACACTCAGTAGAAGATGGCTGAACCACGTAAGTTCTTCCCAACTATGGAATTTTAACATTTTTACCTAGGAGCGATAACAATCTGTTCTACGCGTTTCTCTTTGAAATCAAATACCTAGAACTTACTAATACTGGATTAAATCAGTCCATTACAGGGAACAATAAAACCTAGTAGACTTAAACAAAAGATTTATGAAGCATAAATAGAGAAATTGTGCATTAAAAGTGATTTTATTGTATATTCTTCCACGTCGTCAGTCAGATTATTCACTGTGTGCGCGATGACAGCGCCCCTAGTGGCCATACTAATTCGGGGCTCGAGTCGAGGCTGGTCAAATCATAATCGATATGTCGATATTTTACCGGGATCAACATCCCTTCTTTTTTACAGTTGACCAGAGGACTCGAGCACCCAGTAAGTCTTCAATCCGTAAAACAGGAATGTTATAACGCAATTTTTCTGCGGTATATATGGGACTATCTCTAATTATTTAGTACTTCTATACGACATTTACTAAGGGACCTGTATTCACTTTTGTAGTCAATAATTATAGCTTTTAATATTTAAGGTAATTTTTAAAAATATTGGCCGCTTAAAATAATAATCATAATAAATAAACATCTTCTATTTATTGTCAAACAGGGAAATCTAATAATAACGGTATGAATCTGACAGTAACGAGACAATTGATATAATATACTGTAAATATTATATACTTAGAGTAGTTATTTTTTGACATAATTACAATATTCGTAATATATGTTGTATTAAATAGCTTCAAATACATAATTTATGTTTGTTTATTGAATTGACCCATGATATCATATCGAGCACCGATAAGTACACATGGATTATATTTTCAATTTTTCTTCAGCATATTATAGGTATAAAAGATAACAATTTTTTTTAATTTATATTATACGTTCCTCATTACTTGTTATATTTTATCAAATTTTCATCTTACAGTTGTTTTCTTTCTCATCAAAAACAAACAAACGTCTACAATCTCCATAGGATAATTACTTATTTCATTGTAAACGCGAACTCATGTTAAAATACAAATTTATTGACTATGACTTCAACGATCGTTAAACCAACAATATACTACAACACGTAAATTCTAGACGTTTCAACGTGTCTAATGTTTGTTCGCTGAATGAAGTGCTTATTTCCAAAGAGCCCAGCACTCACCAGTTGTCGCCGGCAGAATGCGAGCACTCGACGTTCGCGCGGTATTTGAACCGCGAAGCATTACAGAAATGCTAACTCAGTGACACAATGTTATAACATTTTACGACTTATAAAATTCATTGATTGTATCGAGGTGTTACAAGCGCGACTGCTGATCGAGAGTCCCTGGGTTCGATTTCCTGGTCTGGTAACATTGAATATGCTCATGCCCTATTCAATGGTGTGACGTAAACTTAACCGTTTTAAACGTAAGCGTCGGGGATGTTAAGGAGCTCCGTAAGCGTAACTGAAACTATTGGATATCCGATAAAAAAAACCTGTATGTAACCATAACCGAATTCGATATAATAGTTTCGGATAATTTTGGATAGGGCCGGAATCTAAACGAGACAAGCTATGACACATTGCTTACGTCGGTTGAGATGTAAGCCGCGCGCGTCCTTTGCATAAATATCCATAACCGTAATTATCTAAAACTAACGGATAATCCAAAATGAATTACGGATACGAATAGGTATGAAATTATTCGTATCCGTATCCGCATTCAGTATTATAATTATTCCTGTATCCGTATCCAAAATTTCATATCCATAACATCCCTGGTAAGAGTGCACTACACTCCTCGACCCACAACATCGGGGATTACAAGCGTGGTGTTTCGTTAACAAAATCCATTCCAACTATTCTTACCTGCGAATACAAACACATTTTGACAATATAATACCTCTTATTACAATAATTACTTTTATAACAAAATTGAAAAATTAGAGAGCCAAGTGAAATGAACAACGTACCTTTGAACAGCGTTAAACGTGAGCGCTTCAATAAAAGTATTCGAATGTTGTGTTAAGCTAACGAGCTGCTTCCGTCCGGTCGCCGGTCGGCGGCGCGATCGGCGGCTCGCTCGCCCGTTCGATGCTGCGATCGATCTAGCTTTTAACGCATAACGTTGCAAGTAGCGCGTACAAATTCAGATAGAGTTTCGGTTGAGTCCGTATTTAAAACAATCCTTATAGAAGTTTTCGCGATTTGTTTGAACCCTCTATGTATAAATAGGTCAATATATCTTCAACGATTACTTACGAACGATATGTAGATGTATAAATTAAAATTAACTTGAAGAACTTGTGATATATGGCATCGTTTATAAACAGTGCATCGTGAGCTAGTTGACAAATTTTAAATATTATATTTAAATTTAAAAACGTCACAAAACATATAAACAAACATTGTAATAGATTTGTAACAAATTGTATCTGGTAAATCGTGGCAGTAGATATACCAAACTCGTCTGCTTACCTCTTCGGGGTTTGCAGGGATGTTGTTTTATAATAGTATTTTTCGTCAATGTAAATCGCGACGTCTATGTGTCTGTGCAAATTTACTTACGTTTCGTACTCACGGTTATTCACATACTTGCTTAACTAAGTTACACTTTTATTTGAGGTAGTTAGTTAGTGAGCAAACAATCTTCAGTGAATCTGTTAATTAAGTTACTAAGCATCCGCATTAAGGGCCTCGATGGTCGAGTGGTTACAAGTCCGACTGACAGACCCTCGTTTCAATTCCCGGGATGGATACTATTAAGTTTTTCTACGTTGAAACTCTTATTAGAGGCTTGGAATCTGTACTGAAACGTACGAAGTATAATTAACTCTTCTGCCTACCCCTTAGAGAAGTACGGTAATGACATAACTTATTTCAATTTATCATGTGGCTTTCAACGTGTTCGAGATACACGCGTGACGCCCGATAAACATAATGTCAACAATACAATTTTTTGCGAGTTTTTACAGCGAACTTTCTCGAAAGACACGGAAATGCTCTAAGCCACGTGATTCGATGAAATTCGTGAGAAGGTTCGCTAAATAATTTACGAGTGAGAAGTCAAAAGTTGTCTCGCCGCTGCCATCTGTCGATGTGTAACTGAAATGTATGATAAGCACAAATACATAATGTGTGTTTATTGTATCTCGATGTAATATTCAGCATCACGCCTGGAATCCGTAAAGAGGTGAGCAGAGGAATGCGGTACACGACCACGTTTCGCCAGGAACATTTTAGTCACACTATAGACCAGATGCAGAACCTATTGCCACACACACTGAGTACAAGTCGAGACTCCGAACTGCCATCAGTTATTTTAACTAGAAATTCTAATTATAAATTCTAATAAATAATAACAACTGCCTCGTTGGTCGTGTTGGTTGCGGGTGCGACTGCCGATCGGGAGGTCCCGGGTTCGATTCCCGGGTCGAACAC
>DWEI01001250.1:0-17322 GCA_018245875.1 Mysoria ambigua | reverse complement strand
CCCCGAAGGGGTAGGCAGAGGAATGCAGAACATTCCCACGATTCACCAGTTACGTTTACGTCCCACTATGTAATAGGAATAAAAAACTATGGAATAAAAAACTATTGTTATTTTAACTCTGTAATTTTGTTTGTGGTACATAATGAGATTACAATCTAAGTAGTCCCTATTGCCGTTCCTACGATGACCCTGTCATTGGCTAAGTACGTCCAGCTTTTGCCTGCAGCTGGTCACATATGGTCATCATATCATGCATGGTGTAATAAGTCTATAATGTATAATTTTGTCACTCTATTGTTCTGGAAAAGAATGAGAAGCATTATTGTTACCATGTTTTTAATTTCAATAGAAACAGACACCTGCCAAGAAATTTCGCCGTCTTGAGGATTGTAAAAAGATTCCTTGCCAATCTCTCTTCTGAAATGCGACCATTTTATTCTGAACTCTGTTATTATAACGGCGGCATTTGAAAAAAAACTGCCACGTTTTTTGTATTCAATTCGTTAATAAAAATAACACCAATTTTTAAGACGTCACATTTATTTTTGCTTTACAGTAGCTTTTTTCAATTGCCGCATAATAGTATAAGGTCAACGGACAATTAAAACAACTAAAAGTATATTAAAATACCCCTAGACAGCTTGGTAGCATTTAATTCTAAACATTTCAGTGATGACAGTTTATCATAATCAACAATATTCTTTTATTGTATTTTTCTATAACACGTGTGATGTTTTGTGATGATAATTATTAACTGTAAACAAATTTAACCAATGCTACAAGAACCACTGCGTTAAAGTTAATAAACGACTATCAGCCCAACATCGTAAATTATACCACTAAAATGCTTTATTAATTTCATACCATATTTCATTTCGTATACTAATTAACTAACCCTAACAAATCTAGCCATAAATAAGATTTATAATGCGATGGCAATAGCTAAATTGAAATTTTCTCCCTAAGTGAAAATATAAAAATAGGTATTTCAGATTAATCTATCATAAATTTGGTAAGGAATTTACGCATACGTATTATTTATTTACTACATATAACAGTTTCACACATTACACATAATTACATTATTTATACCTGTCTTATTTTACTCCATTAAGGATTCCATGTTAACTTTATCTTTCTTTTCTAATCTTTTCGACAATCAAGTCAGGAGATTATGGTAGTTTATAGATTATAATTTAAAGATTAAAAATTAAATTTAAAATTAAAGATATCCTCAAGAAGTCTTAATTAATCTTTATGCAAAGTGACATTAATGTTACAAAACTTATATTTATACAAATTTACAATATCAGAGGCGAGCGACCAAAGCCTAGTGCGCGGCAATCGATCCCGGAACCACGTAAGTGTGAGGCTGCACAATAAACCACTTTTGCTCACTGGGTTTGCGTCTCTAATAATAGTACCCGACATTATATCTTTTGTTACCTAAAAAATGAACAACTAATACTTTATTTTAAGCCGGCAATGTCTTAAGTATTTTGGATGTATTTGCGCCTTAAATTTAAATCCGACGCGTAATATTTTACCATAAAACGTAAACCGAAATTCCCATTTAGTGCCGCAGTGCACTTAAATAATTGGAAAATACGAAAACTCCAAACGAAATGGAAACAAAGCACAATTTTATTGTCTCGTGCCGTGGATCAAGTTATACTGGTTATAACAAAATGAGTTTCTAAAGTTACTCTCGCCTTGCGGTAAAGTTACTTGTGAGACTTTATTAGGGGCAATCACAACGTATGGTATAGTTTCGAAACTCTCAGTATCCCTATGTGGAATTATTATAGACACTGACTAGGCGTTTTATAATGTAGCTACTTAATATAATTATAATGTGAATATATGAACTTCATAGCTTAATAAAATATTTTAACCTAACTTCTGATATTTTGTAAAAATCTTATTTTCCTTCGTTTTAAAATAATTAAGTAAAAAAACATTCGAAAAGCAGCGGTGCCAACTGACGTGGTTTGTAGTTTGTTTAAGATATTATTAATGATTTTAACATATTAACCGTTTTTAAAATCATTAATTACTTTACGTATATAAATGTAATGTAATGTAACAAGATTATTACAGGACAGAAAGTAGGCTGTGTAAGAATGACTGAATGTAATTAAAAATACCAAACAAATACACTTTATAGGACATAGCTAACGTTACAATGGAGATCACACAAAGTAAAGTTAAAACACTATTATTTTTTATTATAAATATATGTATTTGTGCCCTTGTTTCTTGAAAAAAATTGTCGATTTGGCTTGTTGTATATTCTGAGGTGCCACTATCATACAACCGCTAGAGAAAATAAATAAAAAAGAAAAAAACAACGGTGGAGAAGTTTCGGATGTTGGTGGAGATGGAGTGATGATGTTTAAAATGATCTTGTGTTGTGTGATGTAATGTGTGATGTGTTTTGTGATGTTTGATAACTGGTTGCAAACTGGTTGAATCGAACAGCAAACTGTAGAAAGCAGAAAGAATTGAAACCGGCAAGGTTGAATTGGGAGGTATTTGTGTTTACCAAACTGCACCGCTACATGACATTACTTGCGAAATCCTTATATAATAATTTGTGGAGTTTTTACGGTACGTTAAGTTGGTGTATGAAATGTGAAATGTTTTTGGTAAAGCACACTAGTGCACATGGTTACATGTGTGAGTACATAAATACACCACTCCACCACTCTATTTGCATTTCGAATGTTATAGTTTAAAAATGGTTTTAATAAGTGTAGATTTACTTTTTGAACACAAACTGCTTTTGGCAAGAAATGCTCTTCATTTATTTTTTGTGAAACGCTAAGGTTTATACTGCTTACGTAAATGTTATTAACGCGAAAACATTTTAAAACGATGAATTTGAGTATTTTAAACGTTCCTTTTCCTAATAAAAATGAAGTACTGCTTTCCAAAATATTTTGGAAATGAAGTCCTACATTTGAATTCATAAAGTTTCATCTTAGTCGGGTTTCTCTGACAGAAGAAATTGTCATTGGTGTGAGTAGAAAAAAAAACGTTCAAGAATAATAGCCAAATATTACTGATGATATTAAAACACATATACCTACAAATTGGTACGAGCTAACTCGAAAGTTTCTGCATTGTTATTCAAACTGTAACCTGTGTGTAACTGTAACCATTACAGGAAGGGGGTGCGTGAAGCCTCCCCGAGCGGCGACTATGTCTGGTCATCTACGAACATACACTGCCCGGCGCACCCTGGACATTGGGAATGATCCTTTCACCACGATGGCTGATCACTCACGACCAGCTGTCGACTCCACCAAGATTACAAGACACCTCATGAACGTATACCTACTATGCGTACGTAATATACATACTATTATGTAAGCAATTGTTGAAAAACAAAAGAAGTATTCTGCAATTCTCTGCCTACCTCATCGGCGATTACAGGCGTGCAGTTACGTTTACGAAAAGCAATTGTCCCATATTTCTAGGAGAACTGCTAAAAACACTGAAACCATTATATTTGGAAGACAGAATTCAAATATAAAGATTATTATGCGCATAAAGTAAATTTGTAACCTGCTGTTTATGGCATATTATTATGCCGTTTATTTTAAAAATCTACATTTTAACACAATGTCATATATAGACAAAAGTACACGAGAATGTTGGGGGATAATAAGACAAAAAGCAGCGTCGCTAAATGCACTGCGACTTAATTGAAGCGGGCTAGTCCTCAGCATACCGGAATATTTGGGCTGACCCATTTTTGTACAGCGACGCTGTTTTAAGTAAATGAACAGAGATCCTTCAGTCGGGCCTTTTTCAACATTTTTCACACTTAATTTTTTTTTGTATCATCCTAGCTGAGGACTGCTAAGTTGGTGCACATTGATACCCGGTTGCGACTGTTACCACAGATGAAAAGTAAAAACATACCTAGTTTTGGAAACGCATAATAATAGAACTTATTTATATTTTCAATACTTACATCGCAATGCATTATCCAAATTATTTTGACAATTTAACTCACATGGCATCAAATATTTCGAAATATTTTTGAAATTATTTAAATATAACAATTGTTTACCATAAAAAATAATGTAAACTTTTATTATAACACAAAGTAATAAAAAACACTTGAAACATGTGTGATTAAATTGTTCTTTTGTTACGTCGAAGTCAAAATACTGTGACATTATACATCGCGAAATAATTGAAGCTCGCCGAATACGAAATATTTCGAGATCCCCAAATTACGAGGACCGGGTTTTTAAGTAAATGAAGGAAAAACGCCTTAGCTTGGTGATGCTTTTAAAAGATTTTCAGACTCAACTTTTTTTACCACATTTTCTCTCCATTGTCTGGACTATTGCTGTACATACGAGTTGTATAAGTATGTATCTACCTTTTTAGATTTCAGTTTAGTAATTAAAACATATTTCCTGTATTTTCCATCATTATATTTCATCATGTTTAAAGAGTAAAATAATTATGTTAATATATTGTTCATCGGGCTGTTTATTTTTTGACATAATATATTTCATTATTTGCTCAAATATGTGACTCACAAAATACGTGACCTCACGCTGAGAACCATCTATATTACATATTTTAATCATATAGATATTCATCGTTATCGACCCCTTTATCGTTCTTCTGAAAACCAGGTTAATGACATAAGCCGCCATGCTCTCCATGTTCGAGTTGATAGATTATATAAATATTCAAGAAACGTTAAACAGTAAAATAGGACTGCAAGTATTTTGTTTCACAATGCCCTAATGCCTCATTGAAACGTTTTGATTACTTCCCAAAGCTGAACGCGCTGCAAATAGTAGTGCTGTTCACTAAATGAGCTGCTGTATAACTGAAGGGCCAAGTTCGCGTTCAGAACGCCACTAGTACTATTTTTGTAGCGAATTTATTTTCAGATACAAATAACATTTAAATGCGTATATAAACCATCGAACTTCTACATTTTGACATGAATTTAATATTTGTTTTAACAAATAATATTTTATTATTCTGTTATCATGTCAGGTCCCTCATTAGGTAAATATGAAGTGTCGAGGGTCATCTCTCTTTATGAACCTATTTCAAGGCCTTCTGACTTGTCCATAAGCGAGTATCTGATCTATTTAGTCGCGATAACTGAGTAGGTATTGGTCTCATCACGTTTGTACTACATACGTATGTTTAAAGAAAAACCATCTTAGCATTACAAAGGTTTCTGTAAGCAGTAGTGAAGAAAACGAAATGTTTTGCATTTGTGAATCAAATCGATTTATTCGTTTTAAGGAACCCCGATACAAATGTCACATGAAAAAAAAAATATTTGATTTTGTCGTGGAATGCATTTACATAAAAATATTGCCGTCATTGAAGCGCCAAGTTCTAGCGTGGAATATTTTCGAGAGGATTACTTTTGTATGGAGCGCACTTTTCTAGCAAATGAAGGTGACTCACGTACCAGCAATATCCAGCTTGGTACTGGTGCTAACATACGTATCGTAATATTATTTAAAAATACGATGTTTATATTATACGCTTATATTTTCAAATTTGGAATATTCTTTATTACTAATTCAAAATATATGGATTCGTCCGGATATGGCCGTAGGATTCCAGGGGATGAATAAAATAATTATAGAACAGTTGGAGTAATCTTACAAATCTCTGTCTACCCATTTGGGCAAATACGGGCGTGATATTATTTTATATTCATTGTAAAACAAAGATATATCTCAGCAGAATTATTAACAATAGGTAGTAATCCTGAAGCGTTATTTGAGTTTACCAAATTATATTCAACATATCGAAACAGATATTTATGTTTTCACAAAAACTACATACGCGTAGATATCACAAAATAAAATGTTACTATATTCAAAATTTTTAATTGTAATAACCCAGTCAATTGGTTGCTGTTCCTACAGCCTAATGTACAATATTATATTCCGATATGGACGTAACATAGTTATGTACTAACATATATTTATTAGTATAAGGAATCCATCGAATTTGGAAACGCCATTTGGATTTCCATGACACTACTTTATTAGAGTAGTTTTTATACAAACATTTTACAAGAGACATTCGAGTTGTCTAAGATGTTGGTACTTCATAGTATCCTTAACAAGTATCAGGTAACTGCGTTTTTCACTTTCTTACATACAACAGTCAATACATTTAACAGCCAATACATGACATATAAAATATGGTTTATTACCAAAAATCCAATGAATAATAATGAAACACAGCGGCAGGTACTTTTGTTAGCAAAAAGCCACAAAACAAATCGAATCTCGATACGTTACATCTTAGCAGTGTAAATGGCCAGTGTAATGCCGGTAAGTGCATAAACTACACGACGATACTCGAACCATAGCCGTTAGTAAAAACCTAATATTACAGTATATATTTTACATCATATTTATTAAATACTCAACCGCTACAAATTCCAAAAGCTAAATTATTTTTTAAAACAATACAAACCAGCAAACTTTTTTCTTAATTAAAAATATGTAATTTCTCTTTTACTTAAAATAAATTATCGTAAAAAATTATATTTAGCGAAGCATGCGTTTTCTAGATCCTTGTATTTCCCACACCAATCCGGTTAATGGCACTGAAATGGCCGCGTGGACAATTTCCAAAGCGTGCGATAAATTGTAAAGCGGAAATTAAAATTCTCAACGATCTCTTAACAAGTACAAATAATCGTAAAGGACGTTCTTATTATAACAATTATTGAAACTGTATTATGTTTGTATCAAAATCATATCATTTAAAATAGTGGCTGTTGAAAACCTTAAAAAAGGATATAGCCCTCTTCGATTTCGAAGTACATTTTACCAAGTTTCCTGACAATGAGTTAGTACAAAATAATTTTTGATAAAATTAATTTAAATAAACAATTTGTACTTAGGAAGTACGGAGAAACAATACTTTCAAATTAATAAACATAACGTAAGCTTGAAACCTGGTTCGAGAAGCAATGCGCGACGTCATCTCCACCGTTTCAAAACATACGAATAAAATGTGTGTCACCGATTCCGAGTGTGTATATTCAGGCGCTCTGAAGCAGGAACTCGTTCAAGCGATAATTTCAGAACTATAATATTTTACATGAATTTCTTATAATACTTCTATTTACGAGCCGATGCTTACAAATGTGTTTCTGCCGATTGTAGCCTTGCAATATATTAAAGTGAGAAGTGTATGATCTTTATAAATACCTCAGTAATTCTCTGAAGTTTTGGCTTTAGATTACCTTGTAAGGCCAAAACGCATTAAAGAAAAAAACAAAAACTTTACATTTTCACCAGATAGTACAATGGTACGTTTCTTCCCGTATAAAAGTAGTAGGAAACATCTTTGTTGTCAGACACCTCTGTCTTTTTCCAAGAAGGTTTTTAAATTCTATTTTAAATAATGCCTGGTCATGTGTGGCTTCATGTGGCTGTTACCGATTATCTATTTGCATAATACTTTATATTAAATCGTCACTGCAGTCTATATAATATGATTCAGCGGAAGTCTGGATCGCTTTGAATAATTAAAAATACATTGTCGTCATATGATAGCGATCGACTGATAGCGGGAGTATGTGCCTTAAATTAATGCAAAACTTCCCGCTTGTATACATTCTAAACAGTGCTTGTTTATTTTACCAACAAACAATAAGATAACAATAACAGCATCTCATAAACCAGTAGGTATAGGACCACAGAGTTCTGTACTTTACGACTCATATTTACAAAGTTCGGAACCACGATAGCTATAGCAAAAATACGTCGCTCGATTTCTCTAAGAATATTCTCGAATAAACGTCAGCGAAAATATACCGCTTAACACACATTCAGCCATCCCCTATTGGGAATTTCTATGAGATTTATCTGAGCTTTATTTTCGAGCCTCGTGTTTGAGTAAGAGAGATTTAGATATTAAAATATTGCCGGATCACTGGATGTACCCTCAACGTATCGATAACTATTCCCAAAGATAATTGATATTATACTACATACCAGTACGCTTATATTGATCGCAATTACGCTATCCTTAAAAACTAATTATTCAAACGAAAATATAACCACTGTACACAATTTAATACGCGTTTACTACTAAGATTGTTAATACTCAAGTTCAAACGTAACGTAACGTAACTTCACGCCTGTAATCTCCGAAGGGGTAGGCAGAGGAATGTAGAGCACTCCCACGTTTCACCGGTTATGTTTATGTCCCTCTATGTAATAGGTGGTGAGCCTATTGCCATGCGTCGGGCACATATCCAGGCTCCGAACCATTACCAGAACTCTAATTAGATTTTATAGCAGAATTTTTTATAGCGTTTGACCCGAAAATCGAACCCGGGACCACCCGATCGGCAGTCGCACTTGCAACCAACACGACCAACAATATATAGGTAATCATATATGTTTGAATGGAAATGTAAATTTTCAAATCGAACACATTTAAAATAGTCCCCGCATTTTTAACTTGTGGCGTTAAATCGTCGCGCGCTTACGTTAATGTATCGGTTGGAATAATACGGTTTTGCTGACGATTTTGCGTTTTGATGTTTTGCGCCGTTTCGTTTCGTTTTTAATTCTCGCCGAGAACCCGCTCGGTTTTCCGTTTCGTTAATTCCAGGTTACGCAAAAACGGAAAACTCGAATCCTGTATTGCTAACATAGGTTTTTATTTTTAAGGGAAATTTGAATGGGAAAAGTATGGCAAAACCCCACGATGGGTTTATTGAGTGATGCAGGTATGCAGTTAGTACTTGAAATTGAAAATTTATCTTTCTTTTTAAGTCATTGTATAGGTCCCAATAAATGAAATAAAACCACCATTTGAAAGACCTTAATTATAATTCACTCCTTAGTTCATCGAAATTACGCAAATATTCTTTTTTCTTGTGTTAATATGTTTAAATTAATGGGTGATCTAAACATTACTTCAGTATTTATTTATTTGGTAATCCAACAGCACTAACTGTATTAAATTAGTTTACCATTCAATTTGCCTACATTTTACGTCTAGGTACCATTTAATTAAAATGTATTACACGGGTACTGATATTAGTTGTTATTTCTAATATTTTTTAATTAAGAATAAAGTGTGAATTATTATTTCAGTGTAACTATTACTTGTGGACCCAGTGACTTATCTAGTAGAGGTCCCAATAGCCCTAAACCGTTTGGTTTCACGTTTCTTATCTGAACGCTCAAAGTCTAAACCGCTTTGCCCGCATGTGTATATGAGCTAGGTCTTATCAAAGCGACGTTGAATTGCTTTTTCCTAGGTAAGCGTGTTTAGGACGCATCTGCGATTTTCATCAGACGGAATCCTGGCTAAATGCTAGCTTTCCACATATAAAAAAATACATTTGAGAGTAAAAGTGAAATAATTTGGCACTCAAATATCTACACGCAATGGCTGCTACAAAATACACCGTCTACTGATATGAAATCTTCTGTACAACACAAAACAATATGTTCTACAATTTATCACAATGTGACTGAGCTCCTGTACATAACGTTAAAACAATTTAAATATCTGCGTACAAAAATCATATTTAATTCTGCTCTACAGAGCAAATAATCCAGTGAATTCTTTTGGAGTCGTGAAATCCTATTTATATCGCTCCCTCCCTTCATACGTTAGATAGGGATGAAGTTTAAGAGTTCCCCATGAGGACCATAACGTCCACGCTAATATAGCGTTAGGTTAAGGACGTACGATAAATAAAACCGTAAATCGCTTCGACAAATTCGTAAACAAACATTACTTATTGACACGGCTTAAGAAAAATATCTGCTGCCTTCCACAATGTGGAAATAAAATTACTAACTGAACTAAGTAAGACCTTCATTAAGCTATCACGTCTGGAACTTGGCCTGAAACGAAAGAATATAAATTATGATTTGAGAATGGAATACGTATTATTACTTTTGCACGAGGTGTGTTATATGTAGTTTCTGGCAGTAGCAAACCAAGGTCTCTTTTAAAAAGCCTAAGATTTAACACAAATGTTTTCAATGGAAATGCGTAGGTAATACTTAGTTTATGACTAAACTTGTCAAACTAGTTGAAAGTCACTTGCAGTCATGTATGTTTCTATTTATGAAACTGTATAATTAAGTGCTTATTTACATGTATTCGATGTTTATATTTTAATAGTAATAGGCATAGTAGCACGGGGTCTGCGTTTGTGTCTGGTGTTTGGTAAATAACTCACCTACAACATGGAATTTTTAACACGACTGCTTTAATATTTAAATGCTAGGCTCCTCTGCCTACCTTTATTAGAGACATATAGACATGATGTTATGTTAACCCTAAAATAAAAAAAAAAGCGAAATTATTTGATTATAACGAAAAGCATGTCAATACGAACTTTCATTTCATTTAAAATCAGCCGTGCTCGTCCCGCTGAGTGATTTCAGAAAATCCTTTCTGAAAGGCCGTCGAATTAGGGCCCTAAGTAAACAGGATTACCTTATATTTGTACATTCTCGGGATATGTTTTATTTGAAAGCGCTGGAGAATTCCATTTACATTTTACTAAAAGGGCCTTTGACCCGCACTTTGTTTATTCGCGTAATTATATATGCACTTCTTGAACCTTGAATTTGAATCAATGTTTCACTTTACTATCATTACAATATCTTTACGCCAAGCCTCTTGCGAGACAGGTAGAGTGTAGAGAGTTCTAAATATGTCATCCTTACAGCTCTGCCGTGCTTCATACACATTCATCATTTTCTTCATACATTCACACGGATTTCACACGGCTTAAATCATCTTTGTAGCCTTCAACGCAACCGACAATGTGACGCGTAATTGGGCTTTAAATATAGCGACAATAACGCAATACTTGTACGTGATTTTGATCTAATGATCTATTGGATTAAACTTGTGTTAAGAATAATGCTGTTGTTCAGTTGTTAAAAATTAATCATTAAACATGAAGACAATAATTTATGATTTTACTGTTTAAATTCCCTAGAATACATTTGTCTATGTTTATACATACCTAACTATATAATACACACAATTAAAATGTTTATGTACCTAATTTTTTTTCCAATATTGCTCATTGTTTTGATTTAGATTACTCCAAAATAACATACAGTTTTAAAATTCACTAACAGTGAAAATAATCCTAACTAAGCAAGTCGGCGGTAACGTACAATATAACTGCACAGGTGACGAAAGCAATTCCATAGAGCAGTTAAGATAAGGGATAGTTTCCCAAAGTGTTCTAAGTGTATAATTAATTCAAACTAGGTTTTCATTGTCAATTCACCCGCATCGTAATTAAACTACAATTGAATAGATAATTGTTCTACATGTATTTAGTATTTCCTTCATACTGTAGTGTTGGCCAAGTAATCACTACCAACTAAAGTAAAATTGTTACCCGAGCTCATTTTTCTTTATTAATAGCCTCACGTTCGACTAAATCTAAGCTCGTGGTAAATGAATATCTTCGTGGTATCTTCATATTTGGCTTTAATTTACTGGTTTTAATTATTTTCATTACATCATAACCATTAAGCAAAAATGGGATATTCCAATAACTTATGTAAACATTAATTGCTGTCTCTTAGAATAAGCTTCAGGTCTTCACAATCTATATCCAGCAGTTGGGAGGCAATAAATTTGAACGAATACAAAAACTTAATTTACTAAAGTATGAAGCCACACAAATTCTTGGAAATACTTAAGAAATTGTTTATGAAGAGAATATTGTCGCCAGCTTCATATTTTGCGAGAGTAAATCTTTTGTCCTTGGAATTCAATGGCCCGTGGCAAGTTAAAATCATAATAAACGAATACGACATAAACATATAGACGCTGGATGTGGTAATGTTATGTATATTTTTATTGTAGCCTATGCTACTCGCTTCCAGTTCATAAATGCAGTGCTGTTCTCAATAGAACACATGTATGTTGTAAATCGACATATTCGGCATTTGCAAAAATACAAAGAGAATGCACGCGTATTTTGAAAATGGAGGCAGTAGACCATGCAATGAATCTTAAGCCCTGATATTTAGTCCCTGAGATTCACAGGTAAAAACCAGCTGTGAAATCTATACGCGTCAGTATGCAAGCAATTTCAATCGTATCTGTTTCTAGAAATAACAAACGTGTCGTGTAAAAGAAAATACGGGTAATTAAGTAATTTACTTTTACGTATAAAATACGAAAATTATTATTACAGATAAAAAAGATATCCAGTTGTCACAGCCGCATAATTTTCCAGTGTCTATCCGAACATATTTACAAAGATACCAGGGAGTGCGCATAAAAAGTCGTAAACTCACATAAATATGAGTGACGATTGTAACTTTTTTATATCACCGACACGTGTTTTTGAGTTGTTTCTTCTACAAACGTTAAATTAAATTACTCTGAAATACTGCTAACTGTACCTATTTAAACCGTCCACAGAAGTTCCTAATAGCATAGAGGTTCAGACTTCGGGCGATTGGGATTCAAATCATCTTCAATTTTTTTATAATACCACTGCTGGCAATGTACCACGCTGACCAAGCAACTTGCAAACAGTATGGAAAATTCTATGAGGTATATTTTTCTCATGATGTTTTCCTTCGCAGTTATGGCAGCTGATTTATTAACCCTAAAATGTTCATAACATCTTACGTAAGGAATGCATACCAGGGTAGTAAACACAGACATTAAAAAAGAAAGACCGAAATGTAAGCAACTAATCTATAACTGCCCTTATTCATTGATGTCTAAGGACATTGAACGATGTCCATTATCACTTCAATTAACTTTAGATCGTTAAGCAGACAAAAGACGCCATGCTATGCCAAGCCTTGAGCTATATAAATTATTTACAAACCAATACAACCCTCTGTGCTATTTGAAAAATTACCACATATTAATAAAAGTAAAAAGCACAGTAGGCTTCCTAGCGGTTACAGGAAGAAAGATTTTCCTGATGACCAATAAAAAGAATTAAACATGTTGTAGATCATCTATTCTATTTATGATAATATATACACTAATAGGTAGCCATCAGCACCTCAATTCAACCTTAAGTCGGTTATAGTTGTTCTTCTGGTCATCAGAATTAAATTTCAAAGAGACGGAAATAGATTCTGTTACCTATCACTCTATTATACAACTAATAAACAATGCTAGTGATTTCGTCTGTAAAAAGTGCATAAAAATTCTATTTAGCATTTTTAATCTTATTTATTAATAATTGTAAGCCAATTAATATATTTTTCACCCAAAACTCACCATTTTCTTAGAGGCTTTTGTGACATATATGTAATTAAAACTACGTTTTAAAAAGAGTCAAGATTCTATAATTATGAATATAATGACTTTTAAGCTTTAATTTTTAAATAAATTCTTGTGTGTATGATTATACACTTATAAACTTTTACACACATACCCTTTCATCGTTCCACTGTTAGACACGAGTCTTCTTTTAGAATTAAAAAGTGAATGCTATTGGCTCGCGCTGGCCAAGTACGGACTGATACTCTTTACATAACAGCGTAGACATAAGCCAAGGATATTGCCAGGATAAATTGCTGGGGGCTGTTTTTACAATTCCGATAGTGTCATTCATTATACATGAGGACTAACCCAATCAACGTTATTTTGGGGTGAATTTCTTCTATCTCTGACTTGAAGTAGGTCTAGGTCTATCACTTCTGACAATGACATTTAAACAATTGTTTTATACTCTGCAGTATAACAGTAAAATATATTACCTGGATATTTTTTGCTGGTCTGAAGCTACATTTTTCCTTTATACAAGATAATGGACACCACTTTCCTGGTACCTACGTATCTCTTTGACATAAGTTAAAACAAATCTTTTTATGTAATGTCACCTAATTCCGGGCATGAGATTACCTTAACCACTCAAACCCTTCTTATGATCTACCTACACTGTACTTCTACCTTGACTTTTCTTTTTCTATCTTTATAAACTTTCTGCCTTTGTACGTTGAAACATTTTTATAGATTACTTAACGCTATGTTGCTTTCATGTAAACAGAATGTCTGGCTAACAACCATAAAATATCTTTTAATGTCATAAAATATCTTTTAAATATATTTTTAACTCATATAAATACCTAAACCAACACTTTCGGTACGGCCTCGTATTCAAGATCTTCTTCCTTAATTTTACACCGTTTATCGCAAAATCTACCAAAATTTTTGTTTATTTTATTACTCACTGATAAAGAATAGATTCATGTATCATAAACTAATATTAGCAAAACAACAACTCTTTTATAATTTAGAGCTTAACCGTGTCCAGAAAAATAAAACTAGAAATAAGTTCTGTGTATTTTATTGGAATTGAAATACTTAAAACTACAAATACATTAATAATAAGATACAAAAATGATGCTACTAAAATACTAAAATGCAATTTATATTTCGGCAGGTACAACGGTTAATACTATGATAAATAATTATGCTATAAAATCAAGACTTTTAAGCAACGTAAGAAAGATAAATTCAAAAAACAGAAGAATCCTATTCATTTTTAACATAACATAAATTTTGAATTAATATAAAACCGTGATTTCAAATGTCTTCAAATATTTTAGGTAGTTTAATGGCCATAGTAAGTCTTAAAAATTATTGGCATCTGTACATATTCACCAAGACTTAGTCCAGGAGAAGCCGAAGTTCGGTTCCCAGGAGGACTTGGGAATGTAAGGAGAAAAGGAGCGACTGGCGCCCGCGTTGAAGTCAAAGGACGTGTCCTTGTTTTTGAACAAATTAAGGTGACCAAGGGCGTTAACGTCTGTCCGCTTCAGGAAGTCAGTCCGAGCGGCGGTGAGGGAGGCGCCAATCTTATCGCTGAAATAATATGAACATTTATGAGTGTTTCAACATTATGCATCATTCATAAATAGCAAGTATACAATACACTCTATCAACGACGTACACAGTAGAATAGGCCTAAATGCTTTGAAGTAGGATTCTGGTGAGCATAATTCGAAATTGAATGTATACTCTTGTGTAAAACTAGTCTATAGTAGAAAAGAGTGACAGAAGCAATAAATGTGATCTTCAAAAACTGTTTAGATGTCACCGAAATCGGTAAGTTATTACCAGTCCACCGAGTTGTTACCAGTCATACCTATTTGATGTAACCCTCATATAAAAAGTGATTATGTACTCACTTGTAAGTGTAGTCAACTCCACCGCCGTAAGTGTTGAAGTTGGGCACGCCCTCGAACTTGGGCACGTTCTTGGTAACGAAAGCGCTGGCGTCTAAATTGTGTTTATCGGTATTCACTACGTTCAGCCTCCCCGCTGCAGTCATTTGCTTTCCAAATTCTGGAATGGTCTTCTGTGAGAGGACCAGTCCATGGCCGGCCCTAGTAGAAAAGGTTAATTATTTAAGTTCGTCTGTCAATTTTTTTCTACATTATATGAGCAAATAGTGGTTGCAGATGCTGTTATATAGATGATACATAAATTTACAATCTTAAGACAAGTAACACTTACGCATTATCCAGAGCCAAGCCCTGACTACGGGATGTAGGCGATTGACTTCCAATAACACTTAAGATATTCTGGTCGTTTCGTGCCACAGGAATTTTGGCTGAAAATTCAGGATTACCAGTCTTGCCATCGACACTGACGGTAGTTTGAGCTTGACGACGTACTCTTAAACTTGGGAATGGCTCCGGTTGGATCATCTCCAAGGGTGCCGAAAAGTATGGTACTTCTTCTTCGTCGATGACAACACCGTCTTCAATTAGACGGTAAGGATGCTCTTCCACCAACAAATACCGGCAGTTAACGCCAACCAACAAAACAGCTAACACAAAACTTTTTCCGAACATTTTTACTGTATGCTTCTTTTATTGTAAGTCTGATGATCTCGCTGATTGCACTGTCGAAGTGAGAATGATTGAAGGAGCTTTAACTGTGGCTTTTATATAAAATTTGTTACTTCAAGAAAATCCCCTGTTCCGTCGGTGATAACAGCTCGGTAGTTTACAGTTTATTATAATACGTACATAATAACATTACGTGTGCGCATGTATTATGACACTGATAAGACGCAACATATGCTGCAACTTAATTAACGATTTATTTGTAAATGTGTGACTAATTGTGTCATTCAGGAATACTTTGTTAGTGTCGCTTCGTGAGTGTGAGTGGGACAACATGGCGAACAGAGTTATGATGTAACTTTTGTAAAGCGGTCTTCGCTAGGGCCTAAGACTTAATTTTAGTAAATTATTTTCTATATTTTTTTCGCCTTCATTTGAATGAAACTAATATACGGTATGATGTTCGTGATCTTTAAGTAAAGTTTGAATAAAAATAATGATAGATTCTTCAATTATTATCCTTATTTTTTTTTCTCATACATCTCGTACGTGGTGTGGGCAAGAGGTAAGACAATTAAACTACTCAATTGTTACAGGTGTATTAACTACGGTAGATAATCGGTTAATGGCAAGGTACAGCTCATGAATGAAGGTCCTGCTTGAGATCTTTCAACTAAATATTATAGTATTCTCTTGCGATGTATTCAGTTGCTACTTTTAAACGCAGTGATACACCTATTGCTGTAACTATGTAAATTACGAATTGGTTTGTTTTGTATAACATAACAAAACGTATATGAGCTTTACTATCAGTTAAATTTCATTCAAATATTCATAACGAACTTTACGACGACGAACTTTACGAAATTATGGGTTTGAGACTATTTGGGATATACCGAACAATAAATGTTTGTAGAGTGTTTTGTCTTATATTGTAAATAATAATTTGTAAATCATAATAACTTTGTAAATAATAATAACTTTAAATAATTATATAGCCACAGCGTCATTAAATGCGTTGAATCATCGTCACATTTACATTTTTAGTTTCCCAAAAAGATAATTGATTCTAACCGTGTAATTATTACAATGACGTTATTATTGCAGAAGTGTAATTTCCCCAAACATTCAACGAACAAATAAATGATTTTTTAAACTGTAATATGTTTTTGTGTCTTTATTAATATATATTTACTTCTCCTTTGCTAAACGATTATTTGTGCAGTAGTTTAAAAGATCAATGGACATGACAAAAACAAAACATTAATTTTTTTTAAAAACAAATCTATTCATCTATAGTCTGGAATTTTTTTTCTTTTTTATATCAGAAATAGTAACTTGTATGACAATAACAGTGTAACAATAAAATTAATTGTAAACCTAAATTTTTTTTGACTGCCTCGTTGGTCGTGTTGGTTGCAGATGCGACTGCCGATCGAGAGGTCCCGGGTTCGATTCCCGG
>DWEI01001249.1:0-17326 GCA_018245875.1 Mysoria ambigua | reverse complement strand
AGCAAGTGATATTTAAACTTAAAACGCACATTTTTTTAAAGAGGTGCGCGCCAGAGATTTGAACCCGGTCTCCCGGAATGAGAGGTCGAATTTCAAACCACTAGGCTATCACTTCTCCTTATATACTATAACAGTAGCGATTACGATTTTCAAAATTCCGCCTGCATTCGGGGGCAGCTGCAGCTAGAGCGAACCGCGGGAGTAAACAGATTGTAAATAACAATAAAATCGCCGATCTGTGCAGCCCGGCCGTGTAATTGAAACGAGTTTAATTTTCGAGTCAAGGTTTTGTACACTTAATTGAACATTGAATTCCGATCGTAGTATAAAAATTATATTGTTTTTTTATACTATTTCGTGCTACATATTTTAGTGTGTCGTACAGTTTCTTACTTATTTGTATGGAATGTGGCTTTAATTAGGAATGAAAAACTGAACAGGATCAACTAAAAGATTGTTGGTGATGAACATCGTAATAATGAAAGAAATTTAGATGGAATTCCTGTTACTTCACATCGGCGAATGATAGGCGTTTGAATTTTGGCGCATTTGTTTCGCATAATGTATACAAATAGAAGAAGCCTGTCTTCTCAGAATAATCATACGAATAAGTGAAGTTGCTGCGAAAGGTACTATTAAAGTTGTACCTACATATTTTCACACCACCTTGATACACTAAAGAAACTCGTCCCTGGCAAGTTCGGCGCAAAATTTTCGTCCGTTTCCGTTCACTGCTAGACATAGACCTCATAGTCCGCTTCAACAGCGCGCCACTAAAACACTTATATCGAGTCGTAAAAAACTTAGTCGACAATGTGGTGGCACAAGCAGTTGCTATCATGGAGAGTAGACTTTCGTGGATGACGTAACAGTTAGAGCGGGCCATGGCGGGCCAGTAGGTATAATGTACAGTTAATTTCTCGTGTCACGCTCCGTTAGGCCGCGTCGCGTGCCCAGCGGGCTTCCTGCTCCGCATCGACAGCTAAGTATCTAAATACGAAAGCCTATCTGGTTAATGACCATAACTTCTTTATAAACGTATTCATTTTGCACCAATTATAACGGCCTAGTACATATTTACGGCTTAGTACTTGGGGATACGATGACCATTGTTCAGTCAATAAAAATTTCAAAACGCTAAGAGTACTCACATATTTTTCACGTCACATTCAATAAAGAATTTCTTATTCGTCGTGCATATAAACAAACATTACTACATGCTGCATATTACGAAAAAGCATTGAGAGCTATGACGTGAATGTTCATTTGAGAAAGGCGTAAGAAGACATTGTGTACAAAAACGGCAAAGACTTTCTTTAATGTTGGACACTCTCGTTTTCTTGTTATCGTCCGGTATGCAATACTTTATATAATTGACTGTAAAAGTCCACATTATTTTCTACATTTATTTAGTTTGTTCAACGTTGTGTCGTTCTTACAACATATTCACTACCAAATGAAGACAGGAACATTCTATTTACTCTTTGAAAGAATACATTATCTGAAGGATACAATTGATGAAAAGTGTGACCTTCTGTCACGTTTGAATACCTATTAATAACAATTATAGTAACCAAGTCGAGTAATAGACAACAAAAATTCCCATATGTGTAATACTAATTTTACAGTGGAGCTTTTATTTAAATATATCGAAAATGCAACCTTACAAATTTGTTATATACTCGTAATTACATCGATATGCACTTAAATTGTTCAATCACGACTTATTTAAAAGCTTTACTCGCACAAACAAAGTCTTTGTATATATTACTACAGTACTTACATATCTCCAAGGACGACGTTTGGTAAGACTTACACAGAAAAGCTAACTGTGTCAAGGACATATGAAATCACAGGGCTAAATGTATTCGTGTAAATGTAGGAGTAAAATTTGTATTCTGTATTCTGTGAATTGTATTCTGTACTCATTAAGCGGTTGAGTTAGTAAATAGAAATCAATTATTTATGTTTCTCTTATCTTTAAATCAAATTTTTCGCGCTAAAAAGTAACCACTGAAAACCTTATATGTCTAATCTTGAAGGAAATATGATCAGAAAAGATTCAAAAAATCAAATTAATTTTCTTTAAAATGCTCAACCGCTATTGATTTATTAATGACACTCCAACAAGTAACGGGAGAAGCTTAATTACACTGCGCAATCCCAAAGCAAAGTCGATGTCCTAACGAATGAATGAAATTGCCATGATCAAAAATTTACTCGACTTGAACTGAAAGTTTTTAAACTCAAGGTGGCAACCGGTTTGTGTCTTGCGTTGGGGAATACTGCGCACGAAGACTAAACTCGTCTTTGCTTTTATAAAACTTATATATTTGTACAAAACATTATTAAATATATATAACAAACGGAATCATCAAACCTGTAATCCGCGAAAAGGGAAATTACATACTACATACACTCCCACGATTTACCAGTTACATTACAGTCGTAATATGGAATAGGCGGTGAATCTATTGCCATACACCGGGCACATTTCTAAATTCTGGGCCACTGGTAGAAAATTAAAATTAGAAAAATCCAGTAATACCTAACCCGGGATTTGATCCCAGGACCTACCTCGGCTCGGCAGTCGCGCTTACAACCTACGCGACCATGTGGGACATAAAATATGAATATGGACGAAGTATGTTACTTGTTACGGACAGAGATACTTCCGTACGTTGTCCTCAACCTGACTTCGCGTAATGGTTTAAGAACACCACTACGCACCTCACAAATGTAGGATTCAGATGGTTAAAACATGTTATAAACCGTGGTAAGAATTCGGGGCAAGCGCGTCACGAACGGAAGAGCCCGCGGCGCGTGACCGCCGCGCGGCTCGTCCTCAAGCAGCCGACCGAATACAAAACGTCGGACGGGCGAGGGCCGCATAGCCCAGCGGCGTTCGTGATCTACGCGGATGTTATGCAAAGGGTTAAGTAACTACAACCCACTTGAACGCTTGTATTAGCCAAACGCGGCGTGGCAGGATTGAGATAATTATGGTAGCCGTGTTTGTGTTAGTAGAGAAACATCTACCAACTACTCACAGACTTGAAATCGAGATTATTGCCATTGTTTCCTTAAAAATTTTATATTATGACACTGCTATGAATAAATTTAATCATACGTTCATTAATATGATTACGTAATACAACTTATCGGCCTGCAACGGCAACAATTTTTTGGACTTTGTATTATTATTAGTCAAACTGGAATGTACTAAATGCGCAATAATTAAAATACAAAAAAAATGTATTTAATTTCCACGACACCAAATAATATCAAACGGTATTTCTTTGTCTGTACACGTATGCAAGAGGCTATAACATTCGGCGGTAACGCGTTCATTTCTAATTCGGGGATGTGATAAGCGGTGTTACCATTACTGCGACGGACGCGGGCCGGAGCGCGCGAGAGGCCGCCCGCCTGCCGCGAGGGACCGTTAGAATGTAGGTCGTGCGCGTTCCCGCTGCTGAGCTGTTGCCAATCGCCCCTGTAAGACACCACCGACCTGCGAGAACGACCACCTCACAGCTACAAATCATTCTCGTGTGTGAACGAGTGGTGAATGTTGACGAAGCACGTAACGATTCCTTAAGCGTTTTATCATTAAAAAATGACATATTCTCTCTTCTTACCCCACAAGAGACCTAGCGTGACGATATACATGTGATATATCCCACCTAATGCTTCTAAATAATTAGGCTTCAATAGATAACAAATAAAACAACTTATTGATCTTAAATGAGTCATCCGAAGACCTCCATAATACATTTAATATGTACGTAATTCTATTCTATTTCCATGCAACAAAGGAACGTCTATTGACACAATGGCCGGCTTTGTGGCCGGTACAACTGGCGCTGCACAATTGCAGGGTTTACTTAATAAACGAGAAGCACCAGTTCGTTAATGAGACCGCATTAAACGCTTCATACGTAGTTGCGATTGTTGGAACAAAAACGAAAGCAATTAAACAATTCTTCTTTTGTTAGTACAACGTTGACTACCTCGTTGATGGAACGGTTACAAGTGTCACTGTTGGTCAAGAGGTCAATAACGCGAATACTGTTTTTGTGCCCGTTGTATGTTTAACGACTCCCCTTATTGTATGACTGATGTAACATGGAAAGATATATATTTCTCCTACTACTCTGCCTACCAATCAGGGAAATACCTAGCCCAGGCCTACCTACGACCGAGGCCAGCAGTGGGCGGAAACGAACTGGTCATCAATGCGAATTAATGAAGCAGCTAATCTACCACACCAGCTCGCTCTAACGTTGATCTACGCAGTCCGCGCTCTTGTTAATCTTATCAAAAACACTCATGAAAACACACGGAATGATACGAGCAGATAGAACATTCTGTTTTCCTTTGGACTAGATAGAGTTTGACACCGAGAAATATTCCTCATCATGCATAAAACGCGTGAGAAGAACGAATATCACACATATTTATACTGATTAATAGATAAATTATTGACACTAAAGACAGTTATTGTACATATCAAACGTGAGATAAAATACCAGTTTGGGTTTGATAATGTTATCCGTGTGTGTAGAAGCGACATGAATACATCAACAAGTATAATAAATCAATCGAGACATCAGAGACAAGTTGTGATTTTTTTTTATAAAACTAAACGAGTTCTATAGTTATAAAAATAAACGATTTTAGCTGACGGCGCGTCGACGGAGAGGCCGCGAAGGTTGCGAAGGGCCCGAGCGAGGTCGTACCAACCATCATCGGCCTGAGCGGCGTGCGGCCTTATATAAAACGGCGCAGTACATTAACAATGTTCATTTATACGTAACACGTGACATCACACCGGTAAACCCTGAAAAGATAGGCATAGGAGTGCAGTATACTGCCTCGCACCAGTCACATTTATATCCCACTATAGAATAAGCGGTGAGTAAATTGCCATGCACTGGGCACAAATCCATACTCAGTGCCACTACTGGGAAATAGGAGATTTGAACCTAGAACCTCTGGATCGGCAGTCACGCTTGCAACCGGCACCATCAACGAGGCAGTCATGTTTATTTATACCTTCCTATACACGCACTCACACACATATATACGTATTGTTTGTTTAGTCACACATAATTAAGGCCCACTTTAAAAGTATATTCACGGTTTTTTCAGATACCAAGGTTGTACAATGCGAACAATGCTTACTGAACAGAACGGTATAATTTAATCTTAAATATATAAAATAAATATTATTTGCACTCGGCACAAAGTAAAACACGCAGCTAATTTTTTTCTCCACTTATCTGTTTGGATCAGACAATCGACGAAACGGCTAAACACATTTTGATGAGATGGCTTTTGACAGATTCAGAATTTTTCAGAGTAGAGTTAGTGTTAGTTTTTCAGTTAGTTTTTTGGTAACGTTTTTTTTTTTGATCACCTTTTTAAAATAAATTAATAAATACATGGATATTTTAGGAAAAGTAAGCATACTCAGTATATTTATTAACTTCTTCTAATTTTTTGTATGATAAAAACGAATCACAGCAATATTTTGCTGATTAGTCATAAGGTCATGATGCTAATAAACTGTTCTTCATAATTTCTCTTTTACTAGGTCACCGTCTGTTTTAATATGAGTAATAAGTATAATAAAAACATATAATAACAAAAGACAAAGACCAGGTGCGGCCATTACGAACAAATGAAATGTTTGAAACAAATAACACAATGGAAAAACAAGATTTGGGATTCTCGTAAAATTTATTGTGTTAAATATTTTTTTCTAAAAGTTGACAGCGATGACCATACGTGACAAGTCTGTAATATAATCAAATAATATTCGCTGCTGTCTGTCGACCCCGCAAGGGACCAAGCGTGACGCTATAATAATAATAATAGGAGAAAATTTTAATAAACGTACATATAAATTCGTACGGGTATTTTCGCAAACAAATACGTGTATACATTTGTTTCGACCAATCGTATAGGTATACTTGTGGAAATTACAATAATGATCTAAACCGACGATTTTACGGAGACCGTTATGTTGCCTAACGACGTAAATAATTCTCTGAAACAGCGGCTCCACTAAAGCGTAACGTCACACAACGAAGGTTTGTGTACAAGTACATTATATGAATACTTATTGATGTATTAAACAATGTTTGGTACGGGCAATGAGAAAATTAATCTGGTCAAATAAATTAACATCAAAGCACATCTTCATTTATCCGACATATACGTGATGGTGATGTTCGCTCTTTTTAAATAAAATAAAAAATCATTCAACGTAAAAAGAAAAACATATTTTATCTGCTCTTTTAAAACTGCAACCATTCCAAGTGAGGATATTTATCTTAACGACACAATAAAATCATTAAAAACCTTTCATGCAAATACATTAGTTAAGACCCATACTGTGGACTCACCCACAATACTTCTGGAGCCATGTTTAACGCAAAATGTGTTCTAGCGAGACGCAAGCTAATATTATTATTATTATTAATGCATTCGGTTATAACAAAGTTTTCTTTTGGCATAACTGCTTTTCTTCCCACACATTTTCTTGAGAACTTAGTTCTACTGTTGAATAAGAGTGACCTTTTCTGAATGAGAGGGTTAAGGCCATCGTCACTTCCATATGTCGGCTCATCGGTGCACTATGAGGAATAAACGATTCAGGAAGCAGGTGAAATATTTATGAAAATCACACAATTTACATAGTCACATGCAAATGCAATGCGACGAGGAATGCATTACCGCTGTCCCGCGACAGTGCACTCGGTAGGCGCACCTTCACGTGGAATATGAAAACGTATATTTTCACATCACCTCTGCTCATATTTTTAAATAGTTGACCCTATTTCACTCGTTAATAAACGTAACATTACGCCTATAATCGCCGATAAGGCAGACAGGTGTGTAGTACACTCCTAAATTTCAATAGTTACATTAACGTTTCACTATGATTCGATTCAGTAGGAAGTTATATAATATTTTTATATTTACATATCACCATCGTCAGTTTGTCGTTCCGTTTGCCCGTTTAGCTGTTCTAGCGTTGAACAAAGTGCTCTCGGAGAGACAAAGGTGATGTCATAATATACCGTTGGCTAAGTGCGGTTTCACCTTAAAGATTACTATCGAGAACTCCTAGATGGGCACATTTCCCCATATTTTCTTTCATCATTATTATGGGGTATTTAATCTTAACGCCACATAGGTTGGAAAGGTATACACATCAGAATTTGAACCTATTAACAACCAGAGTGAAATGTTCACTTTAACCGCTGACGACGGAATCACGCTTCAATATCACTCAATAATTAACATCGTGTCTATAATGACAGTAATGGACAACCTATATATTACATCTATTGTTAGATTTATAATATGACCATCCGTCTTCTGTTACGCGATAACAAACAAAACGCTTTGTGCCTTAACAGCTGTGCTAGTCTCAGGGGCTTAGCTTCTTCTGAATGTAGGTTAAGACAATTTCCTCGTTGTGACTTCTCACATGTACGAGACATCAATACACTTGTTAATACTGATATGGCAAAATAAATTTTTAGTACCATTAATTTTTGGCTAATACAAGCCTACCATTTAATAAACCAAAAGGAACGCTAAACTCGTATAACTAGGTACATACCTACTGTTAGAATGTCAATAATAAATTAATTTTGGAATAAAGTGATGAATAAACTTGGATGGCCTTCTCAGCACAAATAAACAACACCCACTCAGTAACTTTATGATAACAACGAACTAGTCATGCCTATTGAACATCGGAAACACGGCAACTATGCAGATGTGAAATATAAATGTAGGTCGATATTCAAATAGTTTTCGCAAGAGCACCATAGAATATACACACAACTGTGGCTATGTACCAAAAAAACTTGTAGAGACGCTTTCCCCGCGCTCGGCGGGCTGCGGCCTGGTTGATAAGTGGCCTAAGGGCTCCCCCCGCGCGCCGCCGACCTACTTCCCGCCCTCGCCCTAGCGATCTTTGTGCACGCCACTTGCACAACTCGCCGCCTATCAGCTGGATGATTACGTTGATTAAAGTATTCCGTTTGATCTGTTTTCGACCCGAACTACGATATAGTACGATTCAACTGCTGCTGTGCCTGTAGGACCCATAATTTATTGCAGACCATTATTTAAATTTAAAAGTTTTAATGAACAAAAACCTACACAGCCCTATAAAGATTTAATGTTTACAGAGACCATGTTGATTTGTTTTCGGGTCACAAAACACATGACGATAAGTTCATTACATAACCCTGTGCTTGGCGTTAGAAATGTGACTATGTAAGGTCAGAACTATTTTCCCATGACATTAATCAGATAGTTTTTGCTATAAACACGAGTATAAACGGACGCGATGTAATCTTACGCGTCAAAAAACGTGACAATATTCTTTTTCTATACTTGGAAGCGATCGAACAATATCAGACGGGTGTTATTTTGGCGGCAACTATTACACAATACAAACTGTACTGGTGCACTTATCTTTAAGCATAATGACGCCGCTGGAGTTTTCACCGCTGCAAAATACGAGTAAATAAAACTGACATTAGGTATAGGGGTGTTTTTGCAATATAAAATTAACATACACACCCATATGTTAATCGATTGTTGAAAGATGTAAACTTGTTTATTTAATCTCACAGTTGTAATTTCGTGTTTAACAGTGAACGGATACAAGCTCTAAAAAGGCTAATGGTGGTGGTCTAATGACGATGGTATAGCGCAAATTTTAGCCTTTCACTATACGTCGTAGAGACGTGAATTCGTTATCACTTCAGACAAAGTGGAGAACAGAACTTTCAGAACGCATTAAATCTTATTTTATTTGTCCGTTTGATTACCTCATAATGTATAAATAATGTAAATAATGTATAAATAAACCGTAGGTTCGTGAGCCGATATCTTCCTCGAGAGGTTTCGTTGTGTCAAAGATTTTTTTTGAGTTATGAGAAATAGGACCGGTTCGTAGAACTTGTAGGTACATGGCACGACCATATATAGTTATGTGTACGTCCGAGGCGCCTACGAGCCAGTATAATGGTAACCCTTTGTAGCCACGTGTTCGTGACCCTTCATAACGCACACGCTACGCTTCACATGTTATCATACTCGTTAATATCGTAAATGCTAATATGTAAATAGTCACATTATCCGTTTACGCAGCAAAGGAGGTATATATATAAAATTGTTTAGTCTATCTACAATAATCTATAGAACTATTTTTCGTCCAGAAAAATACCCTTACGAGATTCAATCTTGGCGCGCATTAATTACGCCTGAATGTTCAACAAATCTCATGTTTACGTGCGTGTGTGTGTGTGTGTGAGAGAGAGAGAGTGTGTAGTACACAAATGCAAATGCCCTATGTAGTACACACACATATATTTTATGGATAATTGCCCATGATAATACATATTCGTGTATACATATGGTATGTAGTATGTACTATAGGTGCACATGATATGAAAACAAGAACATTTTCATTCTCTGTATAATTTCCATGTCAAAATCGCTCAAGCGAATCGGTGAGAAACCGGTATGAGATAACTTGGACCCTACGAAAGGTCACTTGCTAGAACACTTTTTAAATCAACGTCTAAAAGCTTATTGCGCTTTTACGACCGAATACACCGTTAGTTATAAATCAAGGAAATAAAAGCCGTTAAAGAGGCGAACTACAGTTGTATCTATTTCATTATGTTACTCAACTAAAGCCTCGTTTAATAGCTGATATAAAATTTATATTAACTTCGATATTGTCTATTACATTTCTATTCAGTTTTAAGTAATGTTGAACAATGGAGGTAACATAAAAGGTATAATAATAAAAAATAAATCGGGCTTCAGAAAAACAATGTTTTACTGCTAAAACTGTTCACAGACATAGGGAACCATTTAACATTCTACCCAGTATATGCGAGGTTAGCATTATAAAAAAAACTTAACGAAAGTAGCTTAACGTGAATAAATATAACACGGTCATGTGTACCAAAACTCAACATGGAAATGACCGGCACGGCGATTGGCTAATTGAAGAATATCATTGACAATGAACGAATGATCTGGTTCCGGTACAATTAGATCCTTTTGTCTGTCTACGGTATTGTCATTATTCTGTTATTCAATCGAAACTGAATTCGGTCACGCAAATACATAAACTTTTCACTGTCGCTTAAGTAATTGTTGAATATATATGTAGTTCATGCTTTGAAACCAGTATTGTAATACCAATACAAAATAGTAAACACCTTGGAATAAGACGCCGCGGAGGAATCGAGACAGTATAAAAAATTGCATAATAGACGTACTCTTTTAGCTCATCCTTCTGAGCTTCATAGACATTAGAAATAATTGTGAAAACTACATAATAATACAGAGCATAGCTATAAAAACATATTAATAAATGTTAAGTTTTTAAATTAATGAAATTAAAAATAATTTACGTACTCAGACTGTATACTGTGATTATAAAAAAATCTGAAAGCGCTTGACCTAGAAACGTTTACACTAGAACACTGCTCTGTTATTTATTATCAAATGAAATTTTATTTTCAGTGACTCTTCGTTAATTAATGAGTCATTTGGTTAATATTATACAACAACAGTACTAATATATTTCAAGACATTTAGCAGCAGTCATTAGTAACCTTAAAATCTATCCCGAACAAGACGTTATAAGGAGAACTATTAATGTCAATTAGTTAGTCAACATTAGGTATTAATAAAGACACTTAGTATTGATGATGAGGACTTCAAGGTTAGAACTATTACAATTAATAATAATAAATAATTAGTGAATGTCTCCCAATCGACGTCCGTCTACGGGCGTGGTGCTGTTCATGAGGAGATCCTCGCCTATGATAATACTGGACCGCCATGTCCTCAGACCGATACCAACTGTTCCACCGACGACTACTTCTGTTTAGAAGTATGTGCAGCGTCGGTACTACGGATGTTGTTACACCGTGCGTGTAATTTGTTGTATAAAGGTTACCGCTAGTTAATGTACTTAGTTAAATATTTCAGTTGTAAGCAATTTAGAGTATGTAGTACAATACTACATATATACCTAGTGATGAAGTTCCACAGCTGCACCAATTTCAACCAGCGGGAGAACGTGCGGATTGTAATTCTGTCCTCATAAGTAACATATGCCGTTCTAAGATCGAATTAACATCGTTTAATATTAGATGTGGCTGCGTAAATACTGAATTGAACATAATAATACGGTCGAGGCATTTAGTACACAATATGTACTTTAGAATAGCTGTCGTCAATGTGAGTCGAATAGGTCGGATATTGGCTAATGGACGGGTCTGGAGGCTTCGACATGCATGCGAAAAACTTGGATCATGATGATTGTATGCAGAAGGAGCATGTCAGGTAATGATAAATTATATTGGCACTCAGTGCCCTTTGATTAAGTGAAGTCCAGGTCCAGGCAATTTTTTTTTAATCTATATTTTCTAGTAGTGGTTCCGAGTCTGGATATGTGCCCGATGCTTGGCAATGGGCTCACCACCTATTACATAGTGGGACGTAAACGTAACTGTTGAAACGTGGGAGTGCTCTGAATTCCTCTGCCTACCTCTTCGAGGATTACAGGCGTGAGGTAAACAAAATAAGATCAAGCATAGTACACATCACAGATAACTATAAAATCGATACGCTATAAAATCTGCCATCGGTGTAGTTACATAAAGTCACTGGCAACAGAAACGGACCGCATAACAGTCCCGAGCGAACACTGGTCTCACTCGAGCACGGGCAGGCGGCGGGCGATATAAACAAACTGCAATGCACACTCGTGGCGGTGCGCGGCTGGCGTGTTGGTCTGGCGTTCCTGACTCTCGGCGGGAGAGCGAATATATGCCGTCTATTTATAAACGCCGAGCGATGCAGGCGGGCGGGCGGACGCGTCGCGTCGCGGCGCGGCGCGTTGTCATTGTTGCGTCTTGAACGTTCCGTTGTCGCGTCCACTGCTGACGCGCGACACGATAAGTCCTCGCGCTTGCGGCGCCGACGATGTAGGCGTAGCGCGTGCGTTACCGCGCGCGCGACGCGACAGCGCGACGCAAACAGCGGGACGGAGAGTTGATGTGCAGTTGTTTCTGCAGCTGCATAGCGATTTGTATGTAATGAGACGGTTTTGAAATTTTGAGGCATTTGATTGGATTCAATCGAAATTCGGCAATAATTGTCTTAAACATATTTTAAGTTTTAATGCTAATACATATACCAATAATAATACATACATACACAATAAAACAAAATGAAAATTACAAATAGGAAATAGGAAAATTACAAATACTTTTTAATTTGAATATATTAAACAATTTCCAAAAAAAAAATTAAAATGATATGAACCACCGATTTCATAAATACCGATATTTTTATATTATACAATCGAGATATTATTATAAACAGCCCTGCTGACGTGTACGTACAGTGTTTTGTGAGCATGTGTTTAGTCAGGGTTCGTGAGGTGGTTTTTTGATAAAATAATGTATTTAAAATGCTTTATTTCATAAAATACTATTTTTCTGCAACGATCTCCCATCTGAACTTTATAGTGTGCCAACTTTCATACTCGTCCGTTCGCAAAAAGGGAGCAAAAAGTCAACGCGTCACGTATTAATATATAGATTAATATTACAGGGTAATTACATACATAGTTTATATTGTTTTTCTATTAAACAACTGTGATGCTGGCGTGAAAATTACATTACATTTTAATACGCAAGGGAAAGTTATTAAATTTAATTTTGTGCTACATATTTACCTAATACCCGGTTGAAATTATCTTCGTTAATTTTTATTTGTAAGGATTTTTTTTTGTGTAATGTATCGTGACTTCCCACCGATTATTAATGCGCAATTAACGTCATTAGACATTGGGCCATCAGTAAGTTTCCTTAGTGTTTATTGATAAAGCAATTATCGAAAGTGTGAAATCAAACATGAGACCTCTTAGTCAATAAAGATACCCACAATTTACATAAATGCACCTTCATAGACAAGAGTACAAAACTAGTTTTATAACTAAGCGAATTGAGTCAATCATTAATTTGTAATAAAAACTATTTAAAGTGAAATAATTATGCATCAAATTCCACGACCTTAGCATAATCGATCGACCATAATTTCCGTTGTTACGATTTTCCTACCAATACTGTACCAAAATTGTACGGGCATACCTTCCCTGCGGTTGTTTTGACACGAGTGCATTCTTCGCGTTCGATTTTTTTTTCCGTTCGAAGATCGACTCCGGACCGGGCCCGAGCCGGCCGAGCTTCGGTCGAACGGTGCGTACGAACGGTCGGCCGGTGCATCGGACGCGGTGAGAGCGGGGTCGGTGAACTCGGCCATGTGCATTTCATTTCGTACGTCTTATACCTACCCAATCCTCAAATAGCTGCTTAATAGAATCAAATTTCATTCGTCGACGAGGCGTCAATTAAAATTGTAATTGAATTCTTATACATTCTACCATACAACTAGAGGTGCATAAGCGGATTGGTAATAATTAAAAATTTCGCCAAGTCCAGTGGTTTTTATAAGTTGCGATAATGCGTCCGCAAATAAACATTAACTTGGTAAGAAAACAAACCTGTTTACGTTTAGTTGTCTAAGACGCAGATTGTGTCAAATACCTCATGTATGACATTGCTTTTGTCATACACAAGAATGTGAACTCAAGCGACTGTACATATATTATGTCGGTGTGCTCCGCTGTAGATTACAGTCCATTCACATTGCTCATACAAAATGGAGCACTATATTATTGTTGAGAAGTAAAGCATACTTTGAAAGTTTCATTTATTTCCATTGAATTACTACCGACTTTCGACTTTGAACTTCTTAAGTAGGTATTCTTTCATCATGTTCCAGCGTGTGCGCCTCTAATAATTATGACGAGTTGTAGAAACAAATAATCTCCATTTGACGTTGTTAAGTAATAAGAGCATTATATACTAACTACGTTGACAATAAACTCAAGTAAATTATGACTTACAATAAGACTATTTAAAGCAAATTACATTCGATTGAAAGGAACTTATTACATATTTTTATATGTAACAAAAGTAGTTCTTTCCCTGTAGGTATTAAAAATTAAAATAACTGATATTATGTATATCATGTTGGGTCTAGGTCATAGTGTCAGTTGGCCTTGTAATACTAAAAACGCGACGTTGAGTCGAAGGTACACGTTGAATCTTATCACAAGTTTCAAAGAGCAACGCTCATTAAGACTCAAATACAGAGTTGGTACGGTCGAGGCTAATTTGTTGAGGGTATGATTATAGTTTTATATTTCTCCAAATATTTTGCTTGCAGAGGCGTTATCATCATACGAGAATCAAACATCGTCCTCAAAGATGGATGCGGCACATATTTCGTTTGACTACAAGTTCACTTTTAGGCTCACCGTATGATTTCGGCAAGCACGACATGAACGGCGTCGGCAGGGACCCCACACTGTTCACACAATACAGAATAAATGGAAAACTTATGATGGTTCAGTGTAATGGAAGAATCCTAGGAACAAAAATTACCTCTAGAACCACGACTGGATTAAACCTGTTGGGCTGACCGGTCTTACGCAATGACCTGTAGTCAACTTACAGGTGACGACAAATAATAAATGGTCTTAGACCATAAACACTATTTTTTACCAATTAATAAAATAAATTTTAACGTTTAATGAAATAAAATATAATAATCACTCTAAATTACGTTAAAATTAAGTTGTAGTGATATCCAAAGAAAAACCGTTTCAAATAATGTTTGAAACAATCTTGGCAATGATTCTGTTTTTGACATTGAAAATTTGTCGCAAAATTTGGCGCTAATAATTGATTAAAACAAGAAAGGCAGCCAACGGTACGGGTTGACAAGTTAGTTTGTATTTGTAAGAAGGTAGCCACAATAATGATTACGTACGTGTCAAACGAAGCCGCTGTTGTATTAAAATAGAGTGTATAAAGGAATTTATGACTGAAACTTATTTTAATATTGTTCAAATAATATGTCAAAAATATGAAGAATTACCTGAAGTTCCTTATTTTTGTTATCTTTAAGGGATGCTGCCCTGATAACACCAGCCTTCCATCCCCATTCCGAAACTTTATTCACGTTAATTTTTGTCACACCACTCACAGACAGAAATCGTTTGCCAACTAAATCTTCGCGGTATCTAAAGGCCATAACGAACTACACAATCACATTATTCACAGTAAAACTACACAGACGTCAAGAAATTACGCTCAAACGCATAACACGTTACACTCTACGTTGAGCGAAGGGAAACTACGTAGAAAGCTTAAAAAAAAGTACACCAAACGAAGCGAATCTTCATGCTAACACATTAAAAAGCATTACACACTCCTACAAACATGTAGTTAACTTGAGCCTTTTTAAATTAGTCGCATAATAAAGCCACAACGTTATATACCAACAAAATTACGGTGGTTGCTTAAACTGTCTTAGCCTCCTTAACCAAGAAACTTTTTTACTCGTCCAGCTTATACATCTGGTTTCATAAACCACTCTCAAGATTACAACTATTGTACAAGAGATGGCGTTAAAAAACTGATCTGTTTGCAGTTAGAGTATCACAATAAATGTTCATAGGTGGCGGTATTTTTTATACATTTATTACGAGTTATAATCTAATTATCATTATGTTTCATGATCTACGGTTTAGGGCTTTATGTCGCTATAATGCTTTTCTTATACTCACTAGCAGTAATATTGCCTTTGAAGACGAAGGGCCATTATAAGGATTATTCAAGCTCGCTTAGCCAAATAACTTGGCATAAGCGGGTACGGCGGTTAGTGCGTTTTCATAATTTGAAAGCGTGAGTAAAAATTCCATTTATATAAGCTAGCGATGTTTACAAATTTTATTTGCTAGGTTGTTCACTATAATGTAATTCATATTTTCAATATACATATGATAAAATAAAATAAAGTAGGTAGTAGAAAAAAACCCATAGCATAATAAGCCTTTATGAGAAATAAAGATTGTTAAGAAAAAGAAAGCTATAACAAGTCAACGTAATTTACGAGTCGTTTAGAAGTAATCTCATGTTTGTGTTTGTGTGTATTAAATAAGCAAGATGATAACAGCTTAAGAAAAATTGTCCATATGACACCTAAAATTGTCCTTCGAATTTACGTATTAACTAGGTACGCCCTGAATGTATAGTTCCTGAACGTTACTGTCATATTGATTTGTATGATCACGTGATCAAAACATCAGTTCGATTCAATATGGCGGAATAGTCTTAGTGCAGAACGGCTGTGTTTTGTCATGTTTACTTTTGTGATTATTTTATGTGGTTTATGTGACCATTAATATGATATCCTCGATAATTTCCCGATTGGTCATGTAAGTTTCCGAAAGTATATATATATTTTTAAATTGCATTAATGTATTTACTTACTTTTGTAGGTACTTAGAAATCATATTTTTAGTTTGCCTCTAGTTCTTTGTTTGCATATTAATATGACAAAGTATCTAGACTATTGGTAGAACGCAGTAGTCCGTTATCTTTTATATTTTGTTCATTATTATTATTTAAAATAGATTCCGTCTTGTGACCTTTACGCATAGGACGGTCATGAATTGAATCAATCTATACAATAAACGTGTCTTAAGCAAATATCCTTGGTAATTTTTAACTTTAAAATATATTTCGGGATTGCCATTTTCATATGTGGTAAAAATGCTCTAAATGTAATTTTACGTATATGCAAAAAACAAACCAAAAATGTGTAAGCTACCCATTGATTTGATAAAAAACAAAGTACTGAAAACTATAATTTTTTAGAGTACCTGAAATCTTTATCTTTTCCTGCTCTTTTATAAAACTTGTAAGAACCATTTAATCTGTAGATATATAGCTAGAAATCAATACAATAATTATCTGCATTTCCAAGTTCCATAAATCATCATCATCATATTGCTGTATTTCATGTCAGTCAGAATCTTCAAAAAGCGACATTTATTATTTTTTTTATTTTCTTAAATGCAAACTATTGAAAGGTGTCTTTTAGTGGCCCCCATATGTTACATATTAGAATATTTTGAACCACTTCGAAATATTCTAATAGTTTTTGTATTAGGGGCGTAAATTAAAGATACTTGCAGGCTAGGTACGTATGCATGTTGCCCCAAAGTTTTGTCTTATAGAGACAATCAATTATAGAGCCACACACACACATATCTTCACACCGAGTCCCTTACGGGGTAGGCAGAGAGCACGGAGTGCCAAATATCTCTATCCTTACAGACCTG
>DWEI01001248.1:0-17332 GCA_018245875.1 Mysoria ambigua | reverse complement strand
ACATATCCAGACTCCGAACCACTACTAGAAAATCTAAATTAGACAATTTTGTAGTGTTCGACCCGGGAATCGAACCCCAGACCTCCCGATCGGCAGTCGCACCTGCAACCAACACGAACAACGAGGCAGTCACAACACAAATATTTCAGTTAACGTAATTACCATAAAGTGAAATTATTCATCAGTCGGTTCTTAGATGATGATTCAGTATCCACGCGCAAGTGACATGTCAATGAATCATCAGGGATGGTCCTACTGCGTACGGGGTAACGATAAGCGATAACATTGCAGTACTGTAGTATAAACATCACGTAAATAACTTCAGTTGCATAATAATAAGTCCCGCTTAATTATTTTTCATTTATTATTTTATTTTTGAGAGAGGCTTAACATGTTATTTTTGACAGAGGCTTAACATAAGGTGCTGAAAATATCAAGAAAAATTGCTTCCGTTATTAAATACTGGGACCTAACGGTGGCGCAACGACTCTATAAATAAATAAGGAGTGATTCAATTTCAAATAGCTGGACCTCACTTAATTTTCTTACAATCTCAGGTATCTTGGTGTGGTATTGTCAATCTCTGAATATTTAGCGTACATTGAAATATTTTAGTACTTAAAATTTTAAACTTGTATCGACGTATTAATAATCAGTCCATAAGTCACACAGTGGTTATAAATCATAGATTTTCACTTAGCTCGCTAATCGCCGCTTGCCGCCACTCGTGTTCGTACCAACATCGGCATGATATGACCTTTGTCATGCACATTGCTCATTTCACTTCCCCATTCACCGAGAATAAAGTTCGATGTCTTATGGAGACGTCGGCCGGTATCGACATTAGATGCATATTCATTACGCATTATGGTAGTTTACCGAGCATCTGCACAACGAGTTTCGCTCGGTGACTTAAATATTTCCTGTTACATAACTTATTACACTTAAACATGATTTGATCGTATTTATCGCGGGAAAAATGAAAAATATTCACTGTCGCACTTAATGCCTATGATTAATACACTGTCACCATATTTATCCATATGCAACCAACAATAACCATTACCTATGTCTCTACTATATTTCTAAAAATTACACAAAATTATTATCCGTATTATGAAATTTTTGTTGTCACCTATAACTTGCACTTTGATTCGTTGTAGCCTATTACGTTCTAGAAAATAACATCAGCAGTCAGCCTTTACATCTTTTATCAACACCCAGCATAAGACAGGGGTAGTTGCCACGCTTTTGTGTTTCAATATTATTGTCCACCCATCGCATATTTCTGACAAGCGGCTGATCCTATTGTAGGCGACGATTGATGGCATCCCGGATTACGATACCACCTTATTTAATTTTGATCGAACGTCCCCCTTTCGCCGAAGGGTGGAGCTCTGTGGGCATGGCTGCGTTATGAGCACTAATGCGATGCTAATCAACCGTAGTGTGGGTATCCACTAACTATAGAATACTCATATATGGTCATTAAAGATGGTCATTGAAGATGGTCATTGAAGATGGTATATTAACAAAGAAAACTATATTGTCATACACCAAACGTAGTTTCAATATGGTGTGTTGACCATAATTCTATTAATAACGATATAAAGTAGTAAGGAGACAAAAGTAAAACAATTCGCATCAAACATACTATGGGTAGCGTGTAACAAACGATATAAATAAATTATAAATGACAAGAAATTAACACATAATGTGTATTAAACATACAAACTACGTATATTTTAAAACGGAAACGATCGGTTACATTTAAAATTATATTACATAAATATAAATTACTATGACATATAACTAATTAAAATCAATCAAAGTGAAATACTAGCTTAATTATAAGTAATGTGTTTATAGCTGGTTCCTTATTTATATAATACCTGTGTAAAATTTATATTATTGAGATGTTCTTCTCAACATACGACAAAAACAGAATTGATCTGGTACAATAATTTTATTGATTATATCAAGTGTTCGTCAATTATGTTAAAGTAACAGGTACAAGGGGTAATTAACTTGAAGTTAACTTATTAAAATCAAAATTTACACAAACCAGTGTCATTGAGAAACCAATTATACACTGTCTTCATAATGTACACAAACCAATTATACACTTTTTATGTATATAAACCAAATATACACTATTTTTATATGTATATAAACCAACCATGCCTCGTTGGTCGTGTTGGTTGCAAGTGCGACTGCCGATCGGGAGGTCCCGGGTTCGATTCCCGGGTCGAACTCTATAATTTTTTTTAATTTAGATTTTAGCAGCGCTCTCCGCTCTGCTTCCTAATATTTGCCATTCATCACTACGGAACGCGGCCAAGAGATGACCTTAGATTGGCACGTGCTTAGATCCAAGATAAAAAACCTAGCTGATCACAATCGCAGTGCGGCCGTTAGACAGATATATGTGGCAATTAATATAATAAAATACGAAGAAATACTATTAGCATAGTATTAATATACGACAGTCCATTATAACAGAGATTACAGGTGTTGATAGGTTGAGAAATTGTTTACAACTCTTTCTTTGAATTATAACTTTTATCGTGTTCCTACGCTTGGAAACTCTAATATCCAACCTCCGTGATCACTATTTAACACCACGAGGTTCAGTCACTTTTAGCAAATAATTGAGCTAGACATCTGGGTATTGAAACAAAAATATATACAACTGACACCAGTTACTAACTACACATGACTAAACCAGGGTAAGTATAATCTCCTATTTGACATTGGTCTTAGATGCTTTGCACTCTATGTAATCCTTTGGAATAGCTTGTATTACAGTTTTAAGTTCGTATCAGAAAGAAATGAATCTATACCGAACTGTGATATGATATAATATCATTAAAAATTGTGATATAATATCATTGAAAATTGCGTTAGTCAATTAATAAATGTTAGTATTCATCGGATGCACGATGCTATTTTTACTGTTAATGAATTATATTTTCGCGCCGTTCACACAAAAGATTAATCTACGTTAGCTATCGTTCCACCCAGAACTGTAAAACGTTGCGCGTCCTTGCGGCGACCGCGCGAGGCCCTTCCTCGCGTCTAGCTGCTGACGAATACAGGGAAGCGTGCGATATGCGGGTCTTCCTCGTTCGAACATGGTTTTAAAGTCGTTCGCTGCCAAAAGTAAATTTAATTGTAAACATAAAAATATACATGTGAAGGCAGATATATAACAATGAATTTACAATTAATCTCAATATCAAATCTCGTTCCATGATTGAAGTGATGGAAATAACTGCATGTCTTTGTCCACTCCTTTGTCCACTCGTTTTGGGAAACAGAGGTTCTTATTTAAAATATCCATCGGGCGTTGCATTGCTTTTTTCCAATTATGGATTTACTTTATTTTCACTCACATCTCACAAATAAATGTAATTTAAATCTTATACCTACTACGAGACAGTATTTTTAGTTTTCTATTTTTAACAATTGTAAATCCTTGTAAATTATAAAGCCTCGTAAATCCTTTTCAACAACGTGAGGAAGCGCATGTCAGTTCCTCTTCCTTCTGACGGGTAAGTACGAGTACATCAGCTCCAAGATCTTTTCCGTGTAAACTTCCTTCGCAGTCAAAATATGGACAACGTATTGCTGGGTGTTCGTCGGCCGACCATTGAACGTGAATATTTCGTGATAGAGTGAACTGTAGTATTAAAATATGTATTATAAATAATAGTAATAAATCTACATACGACATGACATTATACAATAGACAAGTTAATTCTCAGACTAAATTTCAAATATTTATGTTTTTCATCTAACAATACACACAATCTTCAATTTCTATGTTGTTAATAAAAAAATATTAATGTCGTTTCCACATGCATTATTCATTCACAGCCGCAGATGGCGTAGAATTGCCAATGCCGATACACTTGCGAGGTTCGATTCCATATTAAATCCACCAAATACTAAATATTACGTTATTAATACTCACTTATACTGTGTCATCGTTTATGCTCGTACCAAAGGTGCAATAGACACTGGATGTAAGCTATTTAAAGTATAGTAGAAATACATATTTACGTTTTAAGTAATTTATTATAGGAAGCTTCACGTACTTTTTCATTGTTCTAAAAAAATCATAATTCCCCTATGTTCATATGCAAATAAAAGTTCTCAAACAAGAACGAAGAATTTAGATCGCAATATCGATCAGCAATGTAAATTAATACAACCCGTCGGCACAGTAAGAATTCGCGTGCTGACACTACCGGTATATATATATTTTTTTTCGGTAATCAAATAGACACAATCTCTTGTCCACATTAATTAATTTCAAATCGCACAACAATACTCGATACCTGACAGTAGCGTATGTCTGCGAGGTCATTACTACTGACGGAGCACGTGGGAATTATGCGGACGAACAATAGCGTGATGTAAAGGCGATAACACCATACTGTATATGTACGCGTGATGTCTACGTATATCAGGTTAGAGTCATTTTATATTTTGGAACGTCATTTGAAAATAAACCTCATAAAGGTTATGGCGGACAGAGTTTGCTTGAAATTATTTGTGGCTATTAACGTGTGAGCCGTAGCCAGAAGTTGAACGCCAAAAAGGGTCGATGCTAATAATTTTTAACTTATATTCCTTTTGTATAAATGTTTAATAAGTTGCATTATTAAAATACTAGTCTATATCACAAATATTAGAACGATTTTGCTTCTTAAAATAGCAGAAACCTTGTTCCTGAAATGCAGTATGCGAATGGCCTAATTCCAAAGAAAGAACGCCGATTAATCTGATTAATTTTCAAAATCAGTCTCTAGCAGACGATGATTGATATATCTATTATCATACGGAATTTATTTTGGAATAACAATTTTAAGTATTGCAGTAATGTAAATAGTACGTATTTTATAAATTGTATTTGCAAAACTCTATTAGAACTAATTAATAGATATACAATTTGATTAAACATTGAAAATATATTTTTGTAATATTAAGTCAACTGATTGCGTGCATAAAAAACGATTATATAAAGCATGGTCGTACGCAGAAGACAAAGGCCTCATATCGACACACGACCAGCTGTCTCGTGTTACCTCTTGCTCTTACCAAAGTCATACTACTGATTGCTTGCTGTATTATAATGAGGTAGTAACGATTTAAAAAAAAACACCAAAAATTCTTTTGATTTTCTCATAGTCCATTGTAACTGCAAAAATATAATATGGATATTAAGATACATGATACTATATACGATAAATGATAAGCATAAATACCTAATAATATTTAGCCGCAATAATTAATATACGATATTAAATATTTTTAAGTAAGTAAATTTACTGTTATATAGCTTAACGTTATAACAAATCAATGGTAAAACAGCTGAGAAGTATTGCAGCTGCCTTTCGTACAATATAAAACCAGTGGGTACAATTGCCAACAGCGAATTAAGTGCTAAGAATCTATTTCGCGCTCGCACTCAATTTCACTATCGACCCATTTCTAAATCGATTAACTTCAAAATCAGCAGGCGGCGTACACCTCGACGGCGCACGGAAGTCACCTGTCGGTCGGAAGTCAGTGCAGAGGTCAAGCTCACAAGGTCAGAGCCGTCCAAAATCTAGATAGCAACGATACATGTCCCAAACCGTGGGAAGCGAAGACAATGCCTTTTGAAACACCAACTATAAATTTCCTTACATAATTGTGGCAATTAAAAGTTTTACGTCGGATGACTCCGCCCTCACACTCTGATTCGCTGATAAGATAATAATGTCTCGTAAAATCCCGTTGTTGCATCAGTACATTTTTTAAATGAAAATACACAAATATTCCGCCTTGCCGTTGGTCGTGTTAGTTGGAAAGCGCGATTGCCGATCGAGACATCCTGAGTTTTAATCTAGATACTTCCAGTTCAGATGTTTAGTGCAGTTACAGAAAGATAATAAAAATAATACGTTTCCACAGACTAACACAATTTTAAATAGATGTTTAAAAATGCAAATATTGCAAATAAAGCTTTACATTACTTCTAATTTTATCAATGTCGTATATAAAGGTAAAAGTTACAAACACAAAACAGTATGTTTGCATTATCTTTCTTATCAACGTCGTATGTTAGATGGGTCTCAGCGACCAGCCTCTCTTCAGATTCGTTGATAACGTACAGTGCTCGTTGGTACTCTTATTTTATTTTTATCCTTCATTCTAAAATTCAGATAACTGCTATTTAACTGTATATAAAAACGTATTTAATTTGTTCTGATTATTGAAACAATGTGCACTTTTTATACCGTAATTTGTGTGGAGTAAGAAAATTCTTAATACCTTTATACCTTAGTACCTTTCTTATTTGTTATGTTATTAATATAATAAAATGTGTGTATTTCAAAGATTCAAACAACATCGTTGGCCATTATTTAAAAACTATTCTAATGTTATATAAAATGAAAGCCTATAAAGTGAAATACCATAGAAATATGAAAGGTCTAATTTATTATGAACCGCAACTTTTTTCAGATCTAGTCTTATAAAACGCAGCGGGAAAAGTCAATAAGAGGTTGAATACATTTCGTGAGATTATTCCCTAAAAGTGAATAATTATAACTGTGAGTGAACACATCGACCGTAGGACGTTCGTTCGTAATGTCGAGCTCTCACAATAAACCACTGTATTTACGGACATTGTCGGCCGAGATGCCTTCGATACACCTCCATTGTCGACTCCGAGCATTATCGTATCTGACCTAATCGGATATCTTGCCCTACAAACTTACAACAACACCCGAGCATACCAATTTCCACTCTATGGTAAACAAAACACAGATGCGTTTAGCGCATTAATAAAGTGGCAATATTGATGTGACAGAAGGATTTGTTTGAAACGTTAGAAATAAACGAGGCACTGATTGTGTTATGTAAGTTGACGGTTTTAAATTTAGTTTTCTGTGTGTCATTGCGTGGACGTCAGAGTTTTGTTGCTGTGGTGAAAACATTGTACATATATATTTATAAATTCAACAAACACGTCTTGAATTGGACACGTACATACATCTCAGAAATACTTCGTTTCAGTATTATTTCCCAACAAATATTTTTATTAATTACATTAATACATCTAAGTTGTATTTTAAAAAGCTTCTTAAACTGGTAATCAATAAATATTTCTGGGTTGAACGATAATTTGCTTAGGCGATTACTTTTATTATAGAAACATAATCGAAGAAGGAGGGAAACTGCGTAAAGTGTACGTCGTATAGTTGATTGATAGCGGGCCATTTGATACGTTTTATTCGTAACTAGATACACAATTTAATAATTTCTCCTCATACTACCTACACTGAAACCGCATCGAAATTAATTTGTTGTTATCCTGTGCAACACTTGAACTCTATCTCACACAGAGCTATCACCTAGGCTTTTTTATATGTCACAAAACACGAACGACAAAGTGTCCATATATAAATCCACATCAGTCTGCACACGTCCCGAGCCCCGGCGTCGCTCCAAATACGGGGTTAGACGGATAATATCATCCCGGGCTTTGTGCGACACGTACGCGCATCCTTCCTTTTGTCGTTGCCACGGGGCGCAGTGCGCAGTACGCACTGTACGTTATTGTAATCACTTATTTTGTATATTACGATATCGAACACATGCGACAATGGACTTTAATACTATACACGATATTTAGTGCATCCATAATTACCAAGAATCTCCACATACCCACTTGTAAACTATGTTTCTCGACAGCTGTTTTGATGGCATTATTATTGTGTTTCAAGCGTATTGGGAAAGTTGATTAAGCTTGCCTGTGACCGGTGAGACCAATGTTGATTATGTATCTAGTATAGTCATCTATATCACCCGTCACAATGCAGGTGCTAGTTGTAACCATTGTGTTCAGAGTAACATAACAATATAGGTTATAAACTCGCTGTAATACCGATAGCTTTATAATATTAGCAGTATTGCAAGAGTACCTATACTAGACCGGATATTCGATATTAAATCTGAGCTCAGTTTGGTGGTAAATTGTTAAAAATGATAAAAACAAGCTCATACTAGACACCACAACATCTATGGAGACTAAGATTGCGACTATGTGTCGTATAACATGACATGCGAACGCTATTAACGTTGTAGGGAATCCGTATAATTACAGAACGTATTTTTATTCAATTAAACAAACATTCAAGCTATCCGCACACATGCACGCGACTCACACACACAACCACACATACTCAGAGCGCACAAAAACACAGGAAAATGACACATACAATTAAATAATCAACTCCATTACTCACGTTTCGATGAATAGGGTAGTTTGTTAAATGCAAACGAAATTATATTTCGAAATTATGAACGCGCGGTTGTACGAAGGACAGACTGGACGAGGTTAACTCAATATGTCTGTCTGTAATGAATTTATAGTCATAAGGAGTTCAGCTAGCTATCTGGTAGGTAAATGTCAGTTGAACGAGAATAAATTTCCTTCGTTTAACACCAAAATCGGGCTGCGGAACTTTTATATTATCTGTTTATGGAAATGAAATGGAGTATTTATGGAAAAAAACGTTAAATGTCAATAGTGGTGCAAGAAAAATATTTGTGAAAATATTAACTCCTAATAGTATTATTGTAGAATTAATTATTAGTAATTGTTTTGTCCAATATTTGATATAAATTTACACAGTATTGATTGTAGGTGGATTTGGCTTGTATTCAATAGTACCATATATTTATAATTAGGTAGACTTAAGAATAAATAGCAACTAGATAAATGATTAACACAAAAATTAATTACAATAACAGTACTACAATAAAATGAAAGCAATTAATGAAACACACTCATCAAAGTGACATGCATAAAATTGAATACTATGTACTAAAAAGTGTCCCGATTGATAAGGTAATTGTGGATAACAATCCGACAAACAGATTGAGATAGGATCGTCGAGTTCACACTCGTGAAGCTTTTTAGAGGCGACGACGCGACCTTTGATACGATATTTTAGTTCTGTATGTACACTAATTTGTTATTAAAATAAATGAGCCTTTATACAGCGGGTATAAATAAAAATATATTTAAGTGATTGCAAAATAAATCATTAATAACCACCTTTCCACGCTCTTACCAAATATAATTTATGAAGATGACTGTAAATTATATTTTATTTGAAATAATTCTATACTTCATGATAATTACGAACATGAATACTCAATTATTCGTATTACTGCAAGTGTATATTTTACAAATAATATTATAATTATGTGCGATAAATATAAACATGATAAAATATTAGCACATTTGCAGAAGTAATTTCACCGTCTCTCTCACAAGCGAACTTGGAATAACGAGTACAAACATCATACAACTGCCCTGAGAGCTCTTTCAGACCAGCGTATTTACAGGGCGTATAAGCTCATTTTGTACACATTTTGTTCACTGGTTTTGTGTAAGCAGTATAGGCGTGCAGGGCTATTTCATTTAAGCGCGACGAACACATGCTGGTCTGAAGGAGCCTTAACGATCGCAGCGCCGGCCGCCGCGCCGCGCGCCGCGTCGCCGCGTAGGAAAGGTTCCGCTAACGAGCGGTATCAGCGATCTATTCAAATAGCGCGTATAAATATTAATATCGGGCATTGAGCTGCATTACGTATTCACGAATTTGTTTAATGGAAACACTCGATTGTTGTCTTGTTTTTATTGTTGGAATGTTTCGCTGCGATTCGCCTCGCCACGGAGCACAGGGTGTACACATTTTGAAGGATTTTTTGCAGAGTAAGTTATATAGTTATATAGACATGGCGTGGCAATGTTATTTATTTACTTATTCTTTATTGTTTACCTATAATTTGGTTACAAAGGACTTAAAGCCATTGCAGAAAGCTAATACTTTTATCGCTAAAAAGTACTTATCGTTAACTTTGTATCGTTTATCGTAATGTTAATCACTAGAGTAACGTTCTGCGACAATCAGCCTTTGACACTTTTGGTTATTTACAAATCAAAGTCAATTTATTGGTCAAAAACCCCACCGGTTACTAAAATTAACCAAGTTGACAGTATGTATACTTTTGAATTTTATTCTGAGAAATTGTAGTACAAGTTCAGCTCGGCAGTTTTAGTAGCAGTTACGAGGCTCTAGCGACAGATGTGTGTGGTTCACGAATACGGTGTGACGGAGCGCTCAAAATAGAGACGTTATAGGTGCGAACGGTTGCGCAACACGATCAGAATAGGTAGATAAAGGCATTGTTCTACAAGTATTCCAGATAGCCGCGAGTGTTGACGTCAGACGCGCGGGACGTGCGTGGGCGCCGCCGGGCCCGCTCACCTTGAATGTTACATTTAATACTGCGATCGATAAATGGAAAAAGTCGCACATTCGCACGACACATTCCGCGCGGCCGCGGGACCCCTCGGACCGAACGCGACAGCGACGAAACGGAGCAGCCTGTATTACTACGCCTTACGAGTATTTGTTTTAGTAATGAACATTCTGACTTTTAAATAATAAAATTTATTCATAAGCCGGCACTTACCATATTTGAGTGTGCAAGCGGCCGTCCATATGTATGAGCGGTTAAGATATTCTTATTTATGGGTCTATGTCAAGGTCGCTCGCGGCGGTTAAGTGAGGCATCATCACTTTGCATAATATCAAATTATTTATTCGCTCCGCGCTGAAACTGTCTGCCGGTGTTCAATTTGTAATTCAAATAAATTCTTACCATCATTCTCACGTCATAATTGTAACGTACGAGATTTTTTACTTATTCGAATGGCGACGGTGCGCCGCGGCGGCGATGGCACGGGCCGCGAGCCCCGAGCCGCGGGCCACATTCCCGCAGTCTGTTTATGACGTACGATATTAAAATAGTAACGAGATCCATCTGAAGGTCAACACTTTAATTCACCTGTTTTTTTTTTCTAACTGTTGATCGATCGGTTTTCATAATAAAATTACTTTAAATGTTCATCGATTGATTTAGCGCCAAAGTAATCTACTTGCACAGCCCCATACCACCTATTATAATTTTATAAGTGGGTTATGCTAACGAAAGACATAAAGGTAAGTTTAAATAAAACTATTAAGTATCTACTTATTTAAATTTAAGTTATGGATTTTGAAACTAATCGTGATAGTTTTTGCTTCACTTAGGAAGGTTTTTTGTTCCCTTATTGTGCATGTGAATTGTATCCGAAATTTTACAAGAAGTTTGAGACCGTATACTTGCATGTCACCTGTTTTATATTGATCGTGTGCTATAATTATGTAAATGGCGCGCTCGGCTCGTATGTACGGACCTCTGCCGGCCAGGTTATGTATCACAACTCAAATAAACCTAATGCTCAGTTTGACATATTCATTACGCTGAATTAGTTTACTGCGTGCTCTAACACGTTACTTTACACCCGGACGCATACGTGCACATATACATGCGAATAGCACAAGGAAATTTCAACCTTACCGTATTGTGATAGACTACTATTTTCGTTGTAGATTGATAGACATATGATATTTTCGTTCGGAAAGTCGTGCACAATTTGTGTGGAGGCATGGCACTCGGACATACTCATTAATAGTGATAAGTGAGCTGATTTAAGTCAATTGATTTAAATCAATACTCATATCCGCGCTATTCATATGCAACTGAGTAAAACAACGATATAACTCAAGTTATGCGTAAGCTCATTGTTTTAATGTTGCTGGAATAAGAAAAAATATTGACGTTCTGTTTTGTAAAAAGTACTAAAGGATTGATTTGTTATTCATAATTCTTCTTATGATTGTAGAAGAAACGATACTTCCGTGAATTATAAGAACTTGAGATTTATGGAAAATGAAAACCTCACAATCAATATTGAAATTATTTGTTAACATTTTAATGATATAAAAATATAAAATAAAAATAATATGTTCGTTGAAAACTCATTTGTTGAATGATATGTGCTCATATTTAAAATTCTCTGATCATATTCAAAAATTGAAACAGACCGGAGTAACACCGACAGTGGAACAAGTCCTTTAGTGACTTGTTCCGTTCGATTCTTCGGACAACTCTGTAACTGTTACTCGGTTCAGTAATTGAATATTAATTTCACACATTATGTTTAAATACCGGGTATCCGTTAAAATTACCAACGTAATTTGCTTATTCTTTTATGAGTTGCTGAACGATTTATTCTTAATATTAAAATGTAGAGCAAACTGCTGATAAATTTTATTTATCTCGCTATGTATATTTATTAATTTACCAAGTTCACCATTTACTCACTCCATCTTATTTTCTGTCTGTTTACATTTTATTAAGTTTCAGCAGGTGTTTTAATAAATTTAGTAACCATAAATGTTTATTTTTTTTCTTCAATTTAAACTAGAAAATATCGGACATCAAATGTATATAGCGTTCCATGATCGAGCCCCATTACGAGTACACGCTGTAATTACACGCGGGAAACGTGTGGGAGAACAGGCGGCATGGAGCTCATGGCCCCATTATCGGCTGCCAGTGTTACATAAACATGCAAAAACAGCCTTCACACTTGAACGTAGGCAAATCAAGTGTTCCTACGATAGCATCCGATTATTGTTTCTGCAGTATCACAGGCATGTTTAAATAGAGAACGCTGTTAAATATTTTTTAGACTCTAGGTAAAGAAATTAAAGTGAAAGCAGATTTTTTAAGAGTTATTAAACCAATGGTAAGGTAACTATGGTTGAAGATTGTTCCACATTATAGTGAACATGAAAAAATAGTATATTTAGGTAGTTTAAAAAAAAAGTATTTTTACTTGACATAACATTATAGTATCTACCTACTTACTTATCGTAAGTAAAATATAAATTTTCAAGAAGCGGAATAAAATTAGCTAATTGTATATTACTGCTTTAATAAATAAATATTTTACACCAATACCGCAACTGATTGTGGTGTTTTATATTCAATATCCTACTTTTATTTCCAGATTTATACAAGTGTATGATTCTGTATCAATGACACACACTTATCTTATGACAATAGGAGGTCAATTTACCAAAAAGATTCAGAAAAACTAATAAGAGTAACATCCTATTACAATTTAAATTGATTGATTAACTATTTTTGCAATAATTCAAATAACGTCCATGAGACAGAAGATCAAAGTATTTCACTTTACACTCACTATTTCACTTTTCACTTTTCACTCGTCAAGTTAAAAAAAAATCTTTAAGTATTCTTTAGTATTAGAAAGATATACTATGAACTGTACTGTTATATTTTCCACCTAATCACTGAGTGTGTATACTCACGTCGTTGTGGTCAATTATAAAATAAAAAGTTGCAGCTCAAAGTGATTTTTTGTGTCGTCCCGGAGGCTGTTTATCTGCAGCAATAGTCGTGGCTGGACGTTTTAGGTTTATCGGCGTATCGACGCATAAAGATGTGTTTTCATTGGAGTCGCGCGGTTGTGTAATTGCGGCCGCGTATCGCCGCCGCGTTCTTTCATAACGTCGACGTGTTTACGCGGCGCGCGCAGACGGACGGCCGCTGGTCCCTTGCACCCCCCTGGCCACTGAACTAAATTCTAACATTTTTTTAAATATTACTATCTTTTTGAGCGTCCTCCTGTAGCCCAAGAATGGCTACACTGATCTTGATGGTAGTTGGAATAATTAATTAAGGTAATGTGATTTGTGCAGAATGGTATCTACTAAGCCGTGGAAAGTCTGTCAATATGGATACTATACACTCGGTTTTTTAACTCTTCTCATTATAACGATAGTAGTGTTGGCGACTATATAATATAGGTACATTATAGTATGGTGCGAATAACAGTCAATCCGACGAAAACGCTATATTATTTACTATACAAACCAACCCATCTTTAAGTAATATTAATTATAGATATATCTATAGATTTGACCTTTAATAATAGTTGTGTAAATAACAGTACAACTACATGTTGCATTACTTTATGTAACCTATAATTAATCTGTCAACGAAGCACTTGTTATAACATTCTAGTGAATAACGCTCTACTAATTGAAGTAAATTATGTCTAACGAATGATATAATTGTAATCAACATAATTGTTGCTATTAAGGTTCTGGAAGCGTTGGATAGTTTTATAACTTAATCACGTTCGTCGCAAACGAATCATCATACATTGTGTCAGCAAAGATCGAGCTTTTCACACGCGGCGACCGAGCCGCCCGTGTGCGCTTGCACATCAGATACCGTTGTATCTAGTGCGTAGGATCATCAAGTCGATAGGGTACTATATTTATTGGCCGCATTCAGTATAACGACACACTTGTAGATACAAAAATTGTGAAATTCTCCGCTTGAGCTTCAACGGTATAACGCCGCGACTGGTTTAGGTAACGTATCAACTTTTTATCTTGTCGCCGATTTTTTGTTTTTATTTTTTTAACGTTTTAAGGTAAACGGTTCACTTGCCGGACTGTTCACACCTAGAAATTCTAATCCAAGGTTCGTGTTGTTATAAATGTATCTGTATATGTACTTTAAAAATAATAATAAAGTAGGTGATTGGTTGATATCCCAAGGATTTCAAGGTATTCAACAAGACTCATATAATATCAGCGAAAACCAATGTTTTCGATTATTACAATTCCAACACTAACTCAATAAGTAAATTTTGGTTCATGTTTTCTCGATTTCTGGTCTAAGAGCATTAAAATGGACATGTATAGTTTAATTGACCTTTTTTCTTTTATTTTGTACATATTAGATATATGATATTGTATTTGCATTCATTCATTGTGTTATATATTAATTATATAGTTTGTTTGCACTGAATACATAATGTATTAATTTATTTTATTATTATGTCTATACATATTATTTACCTCAAGTTATTTTTTTTTATTGTTGCCGTCTACCGACAACTCCTTACCGTCACCAAATGTTTAAATTTTTTTATTCAAATCTAAATTCTGCCGTGCACGTTAAATCAATATCTAAGAGTAACAATGAAGGAAAGGGAACCAAACCAATATTAGTTAGGTAATGAGTTAAAACACAAATCCGTTGAAAAAGTGGACAGGAAAGTAAGAATAAGCCAGTTATCAATTAAAGATCTCAATCGCGATCGTACCGGGACTCATGGAAACATAGGAGGGGAGGGCGAACAACCGTGGGTGGGGAGACGCCGCGGAGTTATTAATCAAGTATTTGAATACAGATAAAACCATGTCTGTAGTTAGAGTCCATCTTTTATCGCTCCGATACACGCCCTGCACTAGCGGCGAACTAACACCATTACAACTACATTTGTTATATACGAGCGGTAATAAAATTCCAAAAGGCCAAATTCAATTCCAATATTATTAATCCAATCCAATCCCATATTTTGGTACACAGGACGATTTTATTATCATTTAACATCTAACAGTATCGTTTAATCCGCTTAAATGAATAGAAATAAATTATAATGCAGATTCCATCTACGTTTATAAATGTCAATTATTTAATTAAGTTAAGTACAATGTCACTTATTACCATATTGCTAGATTAATGCTAGGAAATATATAGAGTACAAAAGTACTCAATATGTAAATATCTCGGTGCAATGATTCTTCGGCTTTAAACGCTGAATTACTGCTTCTAGCCGTCATATTTCAGCAGTTCTGTTCGACGTGAGTTGCAGATGTCCGTGGATGGCGGTGATCAAACGCGACTGCTAATTACTCATTTGCTTCTTTCTTCGCCCTAAATAAATTACTAGTCGTAATAATTTTAAACATAACTGTATTGAGATGCATATCCATAGTTTATGCACTGTTTAATTCTTGTAGTAACGGTGTGATTCTCCCAAGATGTTTTCATTGTTCAATCCTAAATTATTCGCGAAAATGTATCTCCATTAATTCAGTACATTATTGGCATATTGCTCATTTTCATAAGACTATACATTACTTTCTTGCCTATAAACATTTTTTTTAGTCTCGAAAACCAAAATTGTTTAACTTGCCACACATGCGCTGACCGTACTAATTGCCATTAAATCGTAAGTAAGTTGGTCAAGTAATTACGCTGTTGATATGGAACCATTCAATTAAAATGACTGCATGCATCTTCATTAAAACGGCTTTTAATTGTTTATTTCTATATCTTGCGGCACCGGCCCGACGCGATCACACATGAATGGTCGTTGGCGTACAAAAACAATTATCTACCAGTTCATGTTACTTGGAGGAAGAACGAAACGCGCATCCGGTTTCAATTGTCGATGGGTGTGGCGTTAATTTTGTTTCAATTTTTTCACTAAAATAATGTTACTCTCCTACCGGTACCTACCGCTGTAGTCGCCTGGCGTGATGATATAATATCACACACGTCACACAAGTGACGCGTACGAAGACACAAATCAAATATTATATCTATATTATACATAATACACTGAATACGGAAACTGAAAGGACATAACATCACGCCTGTAATTCTTGATCTACCTTCCTTACTTCTGTTACCGTACTATAATTTATTATACTTTAAACATGGCACCCACCGCTGAACTTGCATTACTTTTTCGACAATCGGGATCCATTAAAGAACATCCCGCGTTAATTAATGAAGATCTCTTGAAAATAACAATGGACACTTCTCTACGTTAAATGTTCTCCGGAACATAAAATAGCATCTGATAAGGTAAAGTGGGCATCGTAAGATTTAGTGCAATACTTTTACAGTTGCTCATGAGCGTTAGGCGTTGAATATCACAGCTTCACTGAAAATGTAATAATGCTTACATTATTGATTCACTTTTGAAGAATTCATTCTCACCCTCTTCAAACATACATTTTTATTACTATAATAATATATGCTTATTTATATAAATATAAACTACGTTATACTTACACAAAACTGACACTCGTCCGCATCACGCAATCATTTAACCTGAGTGGGAATCGAATACACGACCCCTCTTAGTCACGGTCGCTGACCACCGGATGAGCGGACCAGTCCGCCTCGGCCAGATATCTCTAGTGGTAATTATTTTATACGCAAGTGAGGCGCGATCGCTCACACAGCACGGCGTACTGCGCGCCGCGGACTCTGTTTTTGTCCGGCTTTACTATGAACCAATCGATATTCATTGTCGTGCACCATGAAACCGTCTAAACATGATGATTAAACGGAAAATGCTAGAGCTTTATTTATATTACCATTTTTTAACGTGTATATAATAGGAAGCTTTTGAATAGTGGTGTAAATGGTAAGTTATAAATATAAACTATTTAGTCAAAGTCAAAGTCAAAAATCATTTATTTATATAGGATTTGCAATCACATATAAACGTCATTATAGGTAAGTTTAC
>DWEI01001247.1:0-17338 GCA_018245875.1 Mysoria ambigua | reverse complement strand
AAAAAGATGGCGCGTAACGGAAAAAAAAGATGGCGCGTAACGAAAAAATGTTACACTAAATTTTTTTCCAACCCCGAAAAAAAGTTTCACTTCAAAAATGTTGCAGAAGTAGGTGTTCAAAAACAATCTTAGAGAGATGATTAAAAAATACTTAAAACTTAATCTGTTTATACTTAAAGATAAGATAGATTTGACATTGTTAGGTTCCGAAGGTTTAAATTATTCTTTCCCACTGAAGAGATTTTAGATGAAGAATATTTTATTATTATTCCTAATTCTCTGTCTGCAACTGAATGATTTTGCTTTAATAATTTTGTAAATAGAATTCTAAACTGACGATAACAAAGGGTATTCGAAAGTATTATAACAAGATAATTTTAGTTTCTTGAAATTAAAATACAGTATCAAGCTAATAAGTAATGGAAGGCCCGTTATACTTTTCAATATTAATTTAAGACTGCTCAAAAATAAACCTATACAAACATATCTATATGTATTTTTTAATAATAGTTTGTCGTAGCAAATTATGGCGTAAAATTTTAAAATTATTAAGTATTTTATATGGCATGGCAATTTTTCCGTTAGTTTGCTAATCATAGACAATAATATCGTCCATAGAGGCAACGCTTCCCGCTTATTGAATCCGGCGGCAGAAGACGACATCCGCCATTACAGTTGCTTTAAGCGTGCTTGCGCTTGATAGATTTGTAACCATTATATTTTTATACAATTTTTCCCTTCAGTGCTACATTAGTACCTACATTTTATTTCCATTAAAATGGGGGATCGTACGTACTATTTTATGTACATAAAATTTTCGTTTTGGTATATAATAGTTTCTGACGTTATTGCTTTATTTTAGCTTATTCCTCCGGTGATTATAGCGGTGTAGGTTATTCCGCTCAATATTCAATGCCTCCGCCGACTATGGGTAGTAACGACAACAGTTACAGTAGTGGACAACAAGGTTCTTACAATCAAAGCGGTTATGGTAGCCAAAATCAGGCTCCGGAGTGGAATCAACAAAGTTCTGGCGGTAATTATTATTTATTATACGTAATTTTCATACCGGAATTTAATTTTTCTTCGAATTTCATATTTTTATTCGAGCATCTCAATAATAATATCCATTACATGTATAATTTCCATACATTCTAAGGTTTTGTGCTAATGCGTCGCTTGATTTAATTTCGATTGTATTACTTTACTTCAAACTTAGATATTTTCTGTAATTATTATAAAATAAACAATGTATCTATGTCCAGTAAAACAACGACGAATATAACTAACTCTCAACGTGTTTCCAGAACTAGGCTGTTGGCTTTGTAATGAAATTAGGTTATGAATAATTTGATTGATTAATAACTTACTGGCATGTTAAGTGTTATAATTTTATACCTACAGAAACTAATTCATGCCGAAATCTAAATGATATATTGTGAATTCTGATGCTAGCTAGTTACACTATGACGTACCACTTATAGTTGGTGAGCTTTTAGAGATACTCCGGGCACATATCTGGACTCAAATTCATTGTGGACTACCTCGTTGGTCGTGTTTGTTGTAGGTGCGATTGTCGATCGCGATGTCCCGGGTTCGATTCCGAGTTTCCTAATTTATGTTTTATAGTAGTGGTTCGGAGTCTGGATGTGCGCCCGATGCATGGCATAGGCTCACCACCTATTCCAAAGTGGGATGTAAACAACTGGTGAATCTTGGGAATGGTCTGCATTCCTCTGCCTACCCTTTCGGGGATTACGGGCGTGAAGTTACGTATTAAGTAAAATCAAAAATCTGATCTCTAGTGATTTAATTTTCTATAGGAAACAACGGAAGCGGATATGGCGGAAACCAGTCTGGAAATAATTATGGCGGCCAAAGTTATGGTTCTGGTTATGGCGGCGGCAGCGGCGGCGGAGGCGGCTATGATCGGGGCAACAGTGGCAATAACTACAATATGAGCGGAGATCGAGGGGGCAGTAATTATGGAGGCAGTGACCGTGGTGGAGGTGGATCTAACTATGGTGGAGATCGTGGTAGCAGTTACTCCAGCGGCGATCGGGGGGGTTATGGAGGAGGAGGTGACCGATCGGGCTACAATAGAGATGGGGGAAATAGAGATGGAGGATACGGGTGAGTTATCATATTTTACCTAAATCTTGATTTTTCTAATAACTCTTAAGCAGTTTTATCATACACTTTATGTGTTTCAGTATTATTCCAATATTTTGTATTTCTGTATTATATTTTAATAACCATACCACTTTTTCCTTATTATATATTTTAAAATTATATAAAAAGATATGTAAGGACTGAAATGTATGGAATGCAAAATGGTTTTCTCTAATAAGTTGATTGATGATAAAATATAATTAATTAAAAACTGACATTTGACATAGAACTGTTTTGTCATGTACATTGTATGATTGTAATTATGCAACAAACATTCAGTTATCAATAATATTAAATCATATAATCCATCTTTGTGTATCTCAACAGCTAATTTCTTAAAAATAAAGATAGAATTTGCAACATTATGTATAAAAAACTATTGATTTCTTTAGAGGTAATAAATGGAATGAAGGAGAATATATTATTATGCTATTGTCAAATAAATAAAATCTTATTTGCAAAAGTTAACTTTGAAGCACTTCTAAGCAAGGGCAGATCCAGCATTAGCAACAAGGGGGTCACAATTTCTATTTGTTCATTTCCTAATTATGTGCTTATGTCAAGTATTATATTAAAGTTATTATTATATTAGTCAAGTCAATGATTTCTCTTCTTTTTTTCTACCCTAAGGTTGTCTGGTAGAGATCACTTGTTAGCGATAAGACCACCTTTTGTGTACCGTCCACTTTCTGCTGTTTTTATGTATATATTTTTTTTTGTTTATTTGTGTACAATAAAGAATAATTGTATTGTATTATAGTCAAGTATTATATTAAATTAATTAAATATTGAAAGTAATTGAATAAAATCGATGAAGTGACAAAAATTTATAAAAACATTTTGTTTAATGATTTTACTCCGTGGTGCACTTAAGTCATTGCCTAACCCCCGGGGGGGGCGGGGGGGGGCGGAGTGTTATGACCACCCTCTTGGATCCGTCCTTGCTTCTAAGAGAAATAAAAACCTGCTTTTGTTTTTGTATAAAATCATTTCAATATAGTCTTGCATAGATAGACTTGTATGAAGTTGATTTTCAAGAAATTTCAAATCAATATTAACCCTATGTGGTTCAAAAAAATAATATAATAAATAGATTACTTTAAGTAATAAAATTATTCAAAGTAAATATAATTATTTTATATTGTTATAGATGTTACATTACACTTATAATTCCCAAAGAGGAATGCTGAGAAATGTATAACTTTCTTACATCTCTCCAGTTACATTTTAAGTCCTACTATGAAATAGGCAGTAAGTGTATTGCCATACACTGGGCACATATACACAACTCTTTATTTGAAACCAAGACCTCATGATTGGTGGTTGTCATGCTGGCACCAGCACAACCAATGAAGTGGTCATATTGTTATAATCACATAAAATACCCTTGTTGCAAGACCGCAAGAGATGTTATAAAACCTATTGACAACTGAAAATCCTTTTTTTTTTCTCTATATATTTGCTATTTGATTTTCATATAAAGTTAGTTCTTGTTCCTTATCAAAAATGACATAATATACCATTTAATTTTGACAAGTATTGATTTAATTTTATTTATTTCAATATTGGTTACTGTTGGTACCATTGGTTATTACAAATCATTACTATATTAGTGTTAAGTTATATTTTTAAGTAGGATTATTATTAATTGCATACTCCTTTATTAAAACTAGTGTTAAATGTAAATATTAGGTTTTTGCATGGTGATAACAATAAACTAGATAAAAGGTTAATAAATCATGTTATGTGAATGTTTATACCGGCTCTACTATAATGAGTGCTTTGAAGAACTCTTTAACCTGGTGCCCCTGACATCCCTATTGCATCACACTGAAGAATGAAGTGTCATCTATATCAAGAGAACCAATGGCAGGACATACAATGTTTATACAGAGAATATGCAGAATGTGCAATGATCTCTCATCCATGGTTTTCTATGATTTAATGACAGACATCATCATATCTTGTGAAGAGAACACTTCAACACTGCCCGAGCAACGACCTTTGTCAGGTGGCGAAAATCTTCATAACCAATGGTGGACACATTTGCTGACCCATTACACACCTGTTTTCTAGGTTTAATAAAAAAAAAATTGATTTTTCACTATGTACTATACATAAGTATACCAACATTTATATTATTCTAATTTTGCAAATGTATTATATCTTGTAAAGGGAACACACCCACATTGGTTTCAGAAACATTCATGCATTACATTAACTCTATTGGTGCTCACTGTCGCCACGCGATTGTGTCGGGGGGTGTTCCATCATACAATAAGTGGTTGCAAAGCATATTACATTATGACATGCTAAGTTTGAATATAAATAAAAAGAGATAAATCAAAAGATTTTATCTTTTCATTTGAAAAAATTAATAATTGGTATTGTAAAAATTAGTGTATTTTTTTGATAGGTACGATGTTTATTTTTAGGATATTGTAGAATAATAATTTTGACATGATCTTGTATAGCATTATGAAGTCTCCATGTAACAGCTGGTTACACTAGTTTATTAATATGTGATGTTACCTTGCTGTATTAAAAAATGTAGAATTATGTGAATTAAAATTGCACTAATACTGAGTAGGTATACCAAAAGCTATTGATATCAAGCATACAATGAATTTCTTGATATATTGATTCCTGTGGAGTGCAACAATGACTGCAATACCAGTGCAATCTTTTCAAGATGTGTAATACACAGCATGTTTAAAGCTTACTGCACTTGTTCCAGTAGTATATTTTTGAGCTTTTTAGAATCGCCACTGCAGTAGATATGACATAGCTATTAGTTTATAATTTGGTATACCTGAGGTGCCCAAATGTTATATGTTTGAAGGTCACCAGTTTTAAAAATATGAAACTGTCTCTAAGAAATTTACAAGTAAAACAATATTTATTTCTTGAAGTTTTTATAAAATGCATTGTGTCTTAATCACATGTGTTTTGACTGTATTATGTATAATTTTAATTTCAAACATTTAAAATAGTAGGTACCACTTGTAACCCATATTTATATAAGGTAAAAATATGATATTTCAACAAAAAGATACAATATTCTTGTTCCACATGCATTACTATATTTTCTTAAGAACCTACATCATGTTTATATGTAAGTGCTATTTTATAATGTAAGGAATATATGTATTTGGTTATAGTAATTTGTCTACATTGTTTAATTGCATTGGTAATATTAATATTATTAAAAATAAGTGATATGTATCATGTTTCTTGTTACTTGATTTATTTTCTTAGGACTAGACATGATCTGAAACTGAATTTTGGTGTTGGAGCTGCTGAATAGAACTCCTCAAGGGTAAAATGTTTTAAAAGATTTTTTTATTTCCTACTGGTTGTATGTTTTATGTTATTTATAGTTTTAAAAGTCTAAACCTAGACCTAATGTTTCATTTCAATAAATTATTATTAAATATTTCACATTTATGACAGAGAAACTCAAATATTTCACCAAATTCTTATATTTTGAGACCTGAGAATTTTGCTTTTCATACCCTTTCACAAAACTATCCTTTCAATGAATTGATGTTTTGGTTAGAGTCAGGGAGTCTAACTTTTAAGTTGGGAGTTGCAGGTTCTATTCCAACCTGGGACAAGTATTTATGTGATGAACATAAGTATTTGTTCTATATATAGGTGTAAAGACAAAATGTATTTAAATACATATCAGCGCGCCCACGCCAGGTCAAGCGGCTTTATCTCATACTTGGTTGTTTTGCAATTAGGGTCGTCGATTTTGTCTTACTTTTTTAGTAGAAACAATATTTGTTCATAAGTATTATGTAGCGTTTTTGATTCAAATAAATAACATTTATTTACTTTAATGCTATTCCAAAATTTAAAAAAATTGTCATAATTTTTACCACGTGCTGTTCGACTAGGATCTCCTCACACAATGGGAAATGTTGATGCCCAATTCCATTCCGCTGACCGAGTACGGGCTTGTGCAGCTCACAAGCTTCACAGAGCATTATGGAAACGATGTGTTCGTTGACAGTTAAAACAAGTGGTATTCAATATCAACAATACCGTAGAATTTGTTAAGAAGGACGAACATATCGCATTTTCGACATAGAACTCTCGGAATGAAATATTGTATTCTTAGCTACTACGCACTACTGCATCTGTTATACTATTCCAGAATGAAAAATGGATTTATTTTATGTTAACGTAATTTCACTCCTGAAACCCCCGAAGATGTAGGTAGTATCCCAGACGTTCGGGCTGTTACGTTTACGTTCATCGGGCACATATCCAAACTCCGAGCGACTACTAGAAAATGTAAGTCAGAAAAATTAGAAAAAGTTTAAAAAGTCAGAAATAGATAAGTAAGAAAAATCTAATGACCCAGGACCTCTCAATCGGCAGTCACGTTTGCAATCAACATCAAATTGATTATTTTTGTTGTCTATGCCGTTGGCAACCTTAGTTTTGAAGGTTAAATTTAATCATGTTAAGTAATGTTAGAAAATAATTATTGTGTAATACAAAGTGTTATATTAACATACATAATAATAAAATTGGCTCTTATTCATTGTGGTGTTTATAAGTTTGCGACATTCGATGGTAGTATTATGGACCTCACCATTTTGAGATATCACCAATATTAAGTACTGGATGATGAGACGATGAAGAGACGATGATGTGGAGAAATAATAATGTCCATGATTTTTTGGAAGAGTTACATAAGGTAACATCACGGTTGTATTTCACCAGTTATGTTATACGTCCCATATAAGTGTACTTATTTCCATACACCATCCAGAGTACGACGAAGTACAGGGAATTGCAATATGATAAAGACATTAATTCTGTCCGAACGGAAGATCGAATACGGCATCTCGTGCTCGGCAATCGCGCATGCAATAATTAAATTAACAAGGCGATTAATTCATCACGAAACTTACCATTTACATAAAGAACGTCACTTTTATGAAAGATTAATGACGCAATCTCATGCTGAAACCATGCACTATCTACAGTGTTGTCATGGTTATAAGATTGATAGCATGCTCTTGATCAGCGGGTGGCTGACTATGGCCTTGACCATTTATGTCTTGTAGGTAGACCCGCGTACAGAGATGTCACGATATTAGTTGATAAGCATGACGCACTAGACTTATGAAATATGGAATATATTAGTACAAGCACGATCCCAACTTGAAGCGAAAAAGTAAAAGAAAGTTAATATGATTGAACACAAAATAACAAAAGAGTCTACGTAGTTTATAAAACTTTTATAAATGACGTAACAATTTCATATATAGTCGAGCTTCACCATTATTGTTACTAGATTTAAAGCTGTGCTAGTTAGTGATTACATTTGAGTGGTATCGTGATGGAGTTCTTTTAATGATTTTGGAATTGTGTAATACGGTTCCGAGACGGAACCGGTTTGTCCACGAAGTCCGGTAAGTTTTACAATCTGGTCGCTTCACGAATTCCTTTTATATCTCAATAGAAATCGCATCGAAATCAATGTGATACAATGAAAAACTTGAAGCGCTCTTTTACATTTCTCATTCTAGCAAATGGGTTGCGTTGCTCGCACATTGAACCTGTGTAACTTTTGTTGTTTGTTGTATGTTACCCGTCACGTCATTAGCGCGGAACCTTAAATCATTCCCATACAATTCTCCCTCTGTCATTCGTAACTCACTGAATTCATTAAAACGTTAATTATACATGGAAACCTATACTGTAGTCTATCTCTATAGAAAACATATTTATCTTAAAGTTTTAGGCATTAGAATATGACTTACTTAAAGGCAGATTTACGCTAGCTCATCTAATATTGTTATATGGCTAGAGATAACTTTTTTATAGTGTTTATGTAAATTATAATTATCACATTTCCAATCATGATCATTTATGGATTGACCTTTGTATTAACCAGTTCTTCGAATTGTACATTAAAGATGACTGTAATAAAATATTTATAATTAATATTTATAGGAAAATTTAATTACATGTTAAAGAAGTAAAGTGCGATCTGCGGTAATTATGTTTAAATTCACTTTATATATACGCATGACTTTTATTATGTAACTGATAAACTATATAACAGTAGTTAATCCATTTATTCAAAAAAGGTACCCTGTCATTGATAAATAATCAATGATACGGAGTTAATAGCCATGACAACTTGCGCCATTCAAGTGTAAATACAAAGGGTATGGCGTTGAGTTCCCACAGAGCCAACCGGTCGGCGAAACAATGCATTGACGCAATTCTGAGCGAATTTAATTACTTACTGACACACATTTACAAGTAGACTAAATTAAAACTGATGCAAAGTTGATAACACTAATGGATTAAATGCATTATACCAGTTGAGAAATTATTTATCATGTGTACTACGAATAATATAGGACATAAGACAGTCCCTTGTGGAACTCCCTTATTGTGTTGATCTACATACTCGTATGCATGTATAGGAGTTGACTAGTGAAACAGAGTAAAAAATTAAATTTTGTATTGAGAGTATTTCATATATTCCCAATACAAATTTTAAATGTATATTAAAATATTCTTGAATATTTTAATATACATTTGATGAATGACATTTTAAAAGTTTTGCTGTCATCCGCACTTTCAGTGTGAGTGAAATTGGTTTCAGATATCGACGGAAGTGCATAATTTTATAGGAAACTGGTACCCTGTAGAACGGAATATATGTAAAGAAAGATATTTGTCGTAGCTTGCGTTACATTGGTTGAATTCTTTTTAACCTTTTTGTCGTGTGACTGCCTCGTTCGTTGCAAGTAGTGGTACTAGCAGTGGATCGGAGTATGGATTTCTGATCGATGTATGGCAATAGACTCTCCACTTATTCCATAGTGAAACGTAAACGTAGGTGGTGAAACTCGTTAATATACTACACGTACTGTGTTGTCTGAAGTGAAAAGTAGTTGAAGATAACCACACTGAAAAAATTGATGAACAAATGTAAGTACTATGTATTAAGATTTAAACGGCCATGTCAAATGTTGAATGTGTTGGGTGAAAACTAACTTGGATCCCTTTTAATGTATCAATTTGTGTACTGATAACTTTAACGGTACGTGGTATAGTATATTTCAGACTTAGCCCGACAAATACAGTGTAAAAAGATCAGCCAAATTATAGTCAAAAGTATATAATACATAGCATATAACACATGATACATAGGAGGAAAATGATCAATCCCCGCGCCAGTGACTTCGGAAGCGCGCGTTACGTCGTTGGATTTGTTTCCTGTCGCCGCTTATTTCCTGGGCGGCTCGCCGCGCCGCGGAGCACTGTTCGGTGTTTCCTTGCTCTCCTTTGTAAGCAAATTTTTATATTTGCACATAGGCTCTAGATGTAATATAAAAGTTACGCTAAGCTTTGAAATATTTGTATTATGATAAATGGTACAGTCAGTTTGACGATAACTTCACGAATCGTACGATACTTCAAGTTAATGATATCATATATTAAGATCTCGCAGAGTATATGCTTGATGAGAGTTGCCTCATGCTTTTTAGCTTTTTTCTTAGGCTTGGCTGTAAGATCGTAATGTAGACTCTTTCCAGAAGTTCGCTGATGAATAGCACATACTTCATATGCAGTCAGATATACATATTTGTATATTAATGCGTCAAACATCGACCGTTGAATGCCTTTTTACGAATGTTGCTCGACCGGAAGAGTATGAAACATGGCACAGTTTAAAGTTAAGGGTGAGGGAGGGGGCAGAAAGATAATATTTTATGAAATAGTAATGCATTATAAATGCCTTATTTTATCTAAAAAGCACATCAGGCCCATTGACTAAACACATGTTTATAAAATACTGTAATTCCTGATCGTAATAGATCGATACTACCACTTAGAAATTTCGTTATTTACTAGTAATATATTAAAAGGCCAAATATTCGCTGATGGGGGAGTCAGAAGCCTCCGAAACCGGCGTGCATGGATGAAGAGAGTTATGAATGTGGAGGAGGCGCGGCAGGTCTGTAAGGATAGAGACATTTGGCACTCCGTGCTCTCTGCCTACCCCGTAAGGGACCTGGCGTGAAGATATGTATGTAATATTTTATCGATCGATTTATAGATATAGATAATTTGATTATTATGGTCAATATATTTTTAGTTTTTTCTTATTTCATAAAATATTTAATCTATTCGATTCAAAAATTAATCCTTTTTAAAATCATTTTTTGGTGAAAATCTTTGAAATTGTGTATTGTTTCTTACAATAATAAATTATGGTCAAATGTCGACCGCTAGTAGTAAATTAAAGCACAGTAAACGTTATTTATAAAATATAATAACCACTGTACATGAGCAGACTGTAACCAGCAATAATTACATCATCACCAGTCAGTATAGCACTTATCGTCAAAGCCTCACTGCGCGAAGGCTTATGGGTCAAATTTCTTTTTGAGCAAATAATGGAAACCATTAATATAAATAGTATCAGGAGATCTGACGGGAATAAATATCTGACGGGAACGTATCTATGTAATTTATATATTAAATTTGTTCTATCGGTGGGTTTACTTGTAGTGGCCTTCGAGAGCGTAGCTATGGAAACGGAACACGACGAAAATGAAAATGTTCATTTTCGCTAATAGCGCTCTTATCTCGAGACTTTAATTCAATTATATGTAGGTACTCGTATTTCGAGATTCGTTTCATTGCTGCCCAGATAGCAACAGCTAAGCGGACGACTCGTTCACCCTGTCACGTGCTCGAGATGTATTCCAAACTGACGGTGTAAGCGTTAATGCTGTTATTGGAGCGGTGTGTGGAAGTTTAACAGTTTTCGGCTAACAATTCGCAAGAAGAAGCATTAAGAGTAATCGAGTGGTAGAGCTGGGTGCATGACCGGTATTGCGTGGGACGGCGATACGGGGTATTATTGATGGTGGTGGTTATATCTGTTTGTGTGTTGTAAGAGCTATCACGCGCGTTTGGTGAAAACACGACACATATGTATGTATGAAGTGGGATGATGAAATGTTCGCCCAACACTTATTGATCATAATATATGAACATGCATCGGGATATACTGTGTAATATTTGGTGCGTCTCAGTGGTATCGCCATGAATCGCTTAGCACTGTATCTGACGTTCGTGACGCAGCGCAAAATATATTTAGCAATTTCGTTGCAAAATATCCACATCAATTTGATTGTATGGCCAAAGTTTAGCGATACGTTGCAGATTTCGACGGCAATGAATTTGGCAAAGTCGATCGTAACATGATCGAAAACTGAACAAGGATTGCCATTTTTATTGACAATTACTTAGTCATTTTAGTTCGTAGACGTCTCGTATTAATCTAAACTGCGACAGAGGATTATTCAACATCTGCTGTAGAGCGTAATACTAAGAACCACTTTATGACACGTCGAGGTTATGTGTGATGTTAGAATAATTATAACTACCTGGAGCCGGAATATTATTATATTGACACTGTAATATATTAATGAACAGAGTGGGTAAATAGGACCATTAACATAGAACACGTAACATCTCGCTTGTAACCTCCGAAGAGTTAGGCAGAAGAATGTAGTACAGTCCCAGGTTTCGTCAGTTAATCATCCATCGCGGACCATCTAACGAGGCTGTCAGTGTATAATATATAAGATCACAAATGTAACTTTAAAACGATAATACATTATAAGAAAGATACATGTGATATTTCATCGTACACTTTATAACATTGCCACGCAGTACATGTACTGCGTGGCAATGATTGCATTTGTACTGGTACGACGGTTTAAGTACGACGCATTGGTAATGCATTATTGGAGTGTTTCATCACGTCTGAGGGTAAAAGGAAGGAGCTGCTGTTTATTCCAGCATCGCGCTCCAGACACCAACGGCACGTTGATCTGTCCGCCTCCCGGAAGCTCTTTCAATCGTCCTAAAGCCAGCCCTGCGATGCACTTTGACAAGCGTCACTTGACGAACACAGCCGGGCTCGGACACTCGCCGGCCCTTCGCGCGAAGTGAACTCAACAGTGCGCTTGAGATCTGCTACCGGCCCTTGACCGTGCGCGCTCAGCGATGTTTATTTGTTTACTGAGATTCAACGTTGTTTATCATCATTGTTATATAATTCGTGAACGTTTAAAACTTTGAAGAGGTACGTTTCCCCCGTAACGATTATTGCGGCAACTTTGCCGTAAACATGTTTATCTTTCTACCATTAAATATGTCACATGGTTTCAGATGCATGTTTATTGCTAAAACCATTTTCTACATACGTATTCAATCATTCGCACTGTATAAGTGTTATCATTACCGTTATCATCATTATCATTATTTTTTTATTGTTTTACTGTTGTACACATATGCCCACTTAGAGTTTTGACTTTTGAAATTATATTCTTTATATGTACTCTCGAATTAAACTGTAATAAAATGAATAAAACTAACAATACTTCAAATCGTTAACTCATTTATAACTCGTTTCATTCTCAGACAAGACCCCTGTTCCGAAGTGGAACTATTGACGATGATTATGATGGTGATCTATTTATAAGCAGTTCACGGGTTTATTTTAACTACTCGCCTGGTTGTTGTATGCTTACGTGTTAATTTATCTATACAAATATGCGTTTAGGCGTTATATAGTATTTAGTTTATCATATATGTCGTCATAATACGGACTAGGCTTGGATTTGTATAGGATTTCCATGTGAATTATAATGCTCAAGAATCAAGATACTGCTGTAAAAAAATTTGTTCTCTAAGGCGTGTGAAGTCTGCCAACCCGCATTTGAAATGGCGAGGGTGGCCGACGATGGCATTAGTCTTGACATTCTGAGAGGGACCCATGATCCAATAGTGGAACGACAAAAGTGATCGAAAAAAAAACGTAACTTCACGTCTATAATCCCTGAAGAGGTAGGTAGAGGAACGTTTCACCACTTACTTTTACGTCCCACTATGGAATAGGTGGTGAGCTAATTGCCTTGCATCGATCACATATCTAAATAAAATCTAAATCAAGAAATTTTGTAGTGTGCAACCCGGGAATCGCGCCCGGGACCTCCCGATCGGCAGTCGCACATGCACCAACGAGGCAGTTAAAAAAAAACTATTTTAAAATGATTGCATATGAATTGGTAAAATTTTCAACCGAACGATATGCAGCTTCTTCACCGTGGAGTCGACAGCTGATCATGAGTGATGATCGGCCGTCGCGGAGAAAGGATTCATCGCGATGTGCAGGGTGCGCGGGGCGCTGTGTGTGTGATATTTATTCAAACTGCTGGTCCTATATGAAACTACGACATATCACACTGTAGCATGTCCTTCGTTGCCCGCCGCTGTGTTAGTTAGTCGAGCTCGAGTGAGTCCGACGGACGTATTGTGGAGCTCGGCACTTTTGTCTTCTGCGGTCCCCTTTCATTTCTATTTTCCTTTATTTCCCATCGGTCAGCTGTCAGTGGCTGGCCGCGTACGCATGTTACGTCGACGTGAACGTATATCCGTATTGAAATTAAATTTATATTGCATATATTCATTGCTTGTACTGTTTTGACTGGTGGAACGGGGAAGAATATGTTAGTAGGTGACGATAAGGGCTTGTGTGTGATCTATAGGTAGGCTTACTCTTCTACTGCTGCTCGTCTCTGCCTAGCTCTTCGGGGAAATACAGGTGTTATGTTATATTATAGTGAAACTTGTCCTGTGCAGCGGGACTAGAACCAGGGCTCCAGTATCGATCCAATAAAATCTCTTATATTATTGAACGAGCGGTGCGGGTGCTACAAATTAAGTTGTTCGTGGCAGTCGTATCTGAAGCGGTGATATCACGTTTGTATTGTACAATGTTCTCTCGCAAGTACACACACAATATATGTATCAATACGAGGGAGGTGGTTTTCTCGAAGTGAACTTCTCTCGGTCAGTTTATAATAGATTTTTGCAGTGTATGAGAAGGTGCGACGATGTTCGGTTGCGTCTTTGTACTGCTCATCCCTGATTTTGTTACTGAATTTTTTAATTCTCGCGTAACCATGCAGTAATTAATGCAATGTTTGAGCGCTTCCTGACATTACTTAAATATAGATACTGGAGCATAACTTTTTCTATGTTTGTAATCTATCCATACATATAACCTTTGTAATGTTGTATTGTAATCATATTGTAACTATAATTAGACGGATGTTAGAATTCACGTGTAAGTCTCAATAATGTTACAATACTTGCTTATTGTCATTGATGCCGTCATCGCGGTGTTTGTAGTTCGGTAATGGTCGCTGTGTGGTGAGTTGTCGTCAGTCATAAAAATTGACGTGGCCCTAGGCGGCTTACTAACCATAGAGACTCGAGTGGTGTTGTGCAAAATGTACTTTACTATGTTAGAAGAATGGAAGATTGTTAGCATCGTGAATGTGGAGTAATATGCTTGCAGTCGTCACCAGCCTGCCTGGGTGCACTGCCAGGGATAGACCTTCGTTAAGGGAGCTGTTGACTGTAGTCTTCACATCGGATACCGCTCGGCGATCGTCGCGCACTGCTTGGTGCTTCTGCTGAGAAGTAACCTTAGAAAATTCTCGATTCACCTAATTGCATCAAAATAGAATAAAATTGCATTAATTGCATAATGGATACCTGTATCTTCTGCCTCGTGTTTTATATACCTTATTATAGGCTGCACAATTTTTATTGCCGTAAATTTTATTTATTACAAAGTTAAAAGCAAAACATCGCGTAGACGCTTTCACGACACGGTTTAATTAATAATAAACCGTTTATGCGATTTTCAACCGTATGATCGCAGATATAAAGTGTAAAATGTTCCCGTACACCGTGATGTAAGCTAATTGTCCGGGGTCCGCCGCGGTCGAGCTTATTGGTGTCAATAGGAAATTAATTACTCAGTACTATCTCGTTCATAAATAGACTGATATATTTTTATATGTTATTAAATTTCGTTTAACGCGGCCCGCGTCTGTGGGGACCATGCAGTCGCTGAGCTCGCAGTAAAGGACACAATACTCGTTAACTCGGACTTCGATGTATGTTTAATTTATAGGTTTAGGTAATATTCGTTCCTGTCTGACTGAGGTGACCAGCCAACTTATAGGCATATCTGCACGTTAGGGTCCTAAATATCTCTCTACTACACAGGCCCGACGCACTTCTCCTCCTTCTCTCTTCCTTAGTTTGCGAGGACTGCCGACTTCCAGATCAATGTCTGATCTACTTAACGATATTAAATGATGCTTATTAAATTATTCCCCGACTATATTATTGAATTCCATAAAATCGTTTCAGTGGTTTAAATTCCACTTATAGTAACTATTAAGCCGTGGGGTCAGTGTTCATTAAGTCAGTTAGTAAATAAAGTAAGTGTTAAGTGAGGGTACCTTGAAATAAATCCTCTTCGCGAGCAGTGAACATTTTGATCGTATTTAAAGTAGAATTGTAGTTCATATCAATATATTGTGTTTTAACATTTTAACGGTGTTATTGCAGGAGGATGTCTTAACGTTTGTCAATTATATATAAAAATGACTTTATGGAAATGTACTAAGGTTCTATTTTAGATACGATCAAAATCTTCTCTGCTAGCCAAGATGTTCATTGTATTTGAAAGGACCCCGAGACGAGCTCTTGTGGAAGTGTTCGCACCCTCGCCCGCCGGTCGTCTCCTGGCCGCCTAACTGATGGTCCGTCTCAGCTCGCCGGCTTCAATCGAGAGGGCACTATGGCTCAATACGTTCAAAATGTTTCACTGTGTTTGTCAGCTCGGCTGTTTGCATGAAAATAGCCGTATATCAATGTCCTCGTATAGTCGTATCTTCAATTTGAAACTATTATTACGTTATCGCGCCAGGTCGCTTACGGCGTAGGCAGAGAGTACGAAATAATAAAACATCTCTCTCCATTCGGAGCTGACTTGCTTTTTTCTATATTTACTTCTCTCTATCAAACGACGACTCCAATAATCGTATCAAAAGCGAAAAGCATCTCGGTGAAGTGTCGTGTCGTTTTTATAGCAATGTAATTGCACGGCTGTAGTCCTTTTGTCGTCGTACCGCCTAGGGCGGCTGTCGTCCGTCATCGTACCGGAGTACCGTTCACTCCGTCATTTGATACTCGTGACACTGGATGTATATGAGTTTTAGAGTTCCTTTTCAATTGACACTGTACATATACAAAATTGGGGAATTCTCTGTGCGTGACACATTGATAAACAAGTTATGGGGCTTATTATAGCTGATGGGAAAGTAAAGAGGTCTCCGAATAGAAATAGAATGATCAATGTAGAGGAAGCACTTGAGGTACGTAAGAGATATTTGGAGCGCTTCGCGATCCGCCTGCTCCGTAAGGGATCTGGCTTGAAGATATAATAACAATAATAAACAACACTGATGTCCGTAGCTTTTTCTATACCATATTCTAACAATAGCAAGCTATATTGCAACAGATCAGCGAAGTAATCCGACTATAATTAGCGCTAATTGGACAAGTCAATAACAAGCCGCGGAGGTACGGCCCGCCGCTAAACTGATAACGCTCAGAGCATTATCTCATTATTGTACTTTTGGGATGTTGTTGTACAATGGAAACGACACGCTCTCCGCGCGCTCGTGCGGAGCGGACTTGAAATAACATGTTTGTAGCAATAGCCTCATACCCTGCCACTGTGGTAGGATGTGCGAGTATACTACACACCTCTGCAAACCCCAATGAGCAATTGTAGGTGTACGAGCTAATGACACATGAAGTTATTACTATCGTCAAGTCTTCGACACCGGCACGCACTCTGGAGTGGTGGAAGTAGAAGACGCATTATATATTTCTAATTAGTTTTCGCTGCTTTCTGCGTGCACGGTGATGGAGTTGGCGTTACGATGTAGCCAGTTATACGCTGCACGTGAGCTCGGTGACTGTCACCTTGTAATGTTAAATGTTAGGAGTCAAGTGAACCGCGTGAAGATTGAAAGATACTCGCACTGCTTTATTCCAATACAACACATGGATATATGTAATGTGTCTTACACTACTTACACTAAAAATGTGTACTGCTTTTCTTCGGGCGTAGGATACAAAGCATATTAAAAAAAAATTGGTGGTAGAACCCTCTGTGGTTGGACTCCGGCGGCACCACCGCCACACCTATTTCTGCCTTATAACAGCAGCGTTA
>DWEI01001246.1:0-17339 GCA_018245875.1 Mysoria ambigua | reverse complement strand
AATAGGCTCACCACCTATTCCATAGTGGGACATAAACATAACTGGTGAATCGTGGGAATGTTCTGCATTCTTGTGCCTACCTAAGTTACGTTCTGTTACCTAAGTTACGTTACGTACCTTCACATGGCTATGTGTGTTCTTGTAATTTAATATCATTTAGTGTAATAGGAAAAGAAAACGTCGTGAGCAAACCTACAAACTTCGAAGTTTTCCACAATGTTCTCGAAAACGCGTAACGTTTTCGAATACGCAATATGACAAGCAAGTCTAATTTAATCTTGGGAGATAGAAAAGCATGAGACTATGATTAATCTTGTAGTAGAAATTCAATTCTGTTTCAGCCTGAATAGATATCCAAGTACTAAAGCGACCACAATGTATCTTGTAAGTTAAGATATACATTCTGCTGTTCCTGTAACAAAAACAAATTAAATCTCTAATAATAATAAAAGAAAATAACATCATATCAGAAGAAACAAAATGTTTCCTTAATATGGTATACATTGTGTTGTAAAATATAGATAAAGCAGAGCTATAACAATGATTAACATAAACAAGAAATGTAATCTTCCCATCTATTCTAATATCCCTTTTGTGTTGTAATAATTGGTATTCTAACTTTCTCCGGGCTGATGTGATCTTTGCAATTTGATTGAGTTTAATATTATTCTGTACAACGTCAAGCGCTCACAATTTAATTATTTGGGGACATAATAGCGACGACGCGAGGTCGCTCCAAAGATAGACGAAACTCAATATATACGGGCATTTTAAACGAAAAGTTATATTGAAAAGAAAACCTATTTCGGTCGAGAGTGTGCACATAAAACATTGTAGCAAATTTGTAACGGCCACATTCATACGTATTGAAAGGTATTCAATTGAATACCACTCTGTTCGGTCGTGTACGCGTATGTGAGTCTCCGCGTAATGAAATTCAGAGCAATCTAAATGCGATATAGATAATATAATAAAATAAAATTGCGATGCGAATTCGTGAGAAAATTTAAATAAATGACTTTTCTGTTTGCACATAAAAAGAAATATATTGCGGCACAATGAATGTTGGGGGAGGCAGGGGTAGTGGGGACAGTCGCGGGCGGACGAGAGACGGCGCCGAGGAAGGGGCGCAGGGTACGCGGGGCCCGGGGGGTGACCCACTTTAACGGGACAAGTAATATTACTTTTTACTTTTAGGTAACTATTTCACATTTTATGATAATAACGACATATTATAATATTTTTATTGCATATTTCGTTTATTAAAAAATGCATTCGAGATATTTGGACAACTGAAAGTTAATAGACGTAGATAATTTTGTAACAAGGTATCTACTCTCAGACGGAACAGAAATAATCTGTAAACTTTTTTGGGTTTAACGCCCTGTCTATTATGTTTTAACATCCTTCTTTATTTTTCATTTCTTTTTATTCCGGCTGATCGTTAGACCAGCCATAGGAAAGACAAGTTGGTCACATTTAATATTTCGGTCATGTCATTTCCATGTTTAATAGTTACAATTGTAACATTAAATATGGTACAGAATAAATGAATGAACATTTAGAAACAAAACGCCACGTAGGTACGAGTATATGAATATAGACAGTGTACTGCAGATTTTCGTACCGACATCGAATCTATTGTCATATTAGAAGCTGTAGACAACGAGGTTATTGTTACTTAACAGAAAAAAAGTTGTAATTTTTCATTTTTATTACCTTATACCTTATAGCCTTATAGCCTAATGTGTCGGATATACTTTATAGCCTAATGTGTCGGATTTCAGTACTAATGATTACATAAATGTAACTTGTAACAATGTTCCTTACGTGACTGAGACTTATAAAAGTTATACAATACACCGGAACATATTACAAAAAAGAAGTGGTTAAGCGAACTATTCACTCTACCCTTTAAAAAATCCAAATAGCTGTAACAAAGACGTCGATATTGTAATCAACTTGGTGTATTGTGCTTTTAATATCACAATAGATTCAAAGATTATCGCTAGCAGTCCCTTGTACAATTTAATGCAATCGTAATTCTGATCTAAGCGAACTCCATTATTGACATAGCTTGTTTGTGTGGGTTGTGTGTGGAGCTATTCGGCCCCATTCTCATGTTTTGTGTAGCAGGGTGTATTATTTGTTTGAATTAATTGTGTTTCCTTTACACTTATATTCTATGTTGAGTATGATATTAACATGCTTTTTAATATACGATATAGCCTTTATAATATATGTGATATTATATTGTAGAGGAATTATTGGTAAAATTTTGTGTCTTATTTTATCTGAATATCACCAAAAGTAAACATAAAAATGATAATTATTACATAGTTTGATAAACCAATTTCTTATTCCATGTCACGTCCGTAATCCCTTGAGGGGAAGGTAGAAGAGGCATAAACTTTCTAAAATACTTTATGGTTAACTAAATGATTTCATTTGTACTGGTTACAGCTGGTATAATGATTGTACAACAGGAATTTTTATTTAGTGTTCACTTTGGGGGAATGGTTGAAAGAACGGGGGGAGTATAGACCTTCACTAACAATGATGAGGTTGTGTTTTATTTTACATTTAACGTTTGTCATTTATATGTCATTTTGGAATAGGTGCTTATTATTATTTAAAAAAGAGTATTCCAAAATTGATTTTTTTAAAATAACATCTTCAAGTTTTGGTTAATATTGATTATGTACATGGTACATAGCAAATAGTTACTTAGGGTGACCTCACTATCTATATACACTGTGATAATTGTTAATATCAATTCAAATCCATTACAAACGGAACATTGAGAACGATCTACTGAGAGCATATCGATTAGACTCACGCTTTTAATCTTTATGGACATTAATAAAAAACTAAACTCGTGTACTTGAGAAATTTTAGAAATGAAACGAAGACGAGTGCTCGTTTATAAGCGTGATTTAACAACTCCAGCATATTGATTTTTACGTCGCCGTGGGCCTCCCACCCTCCGCGGGAAGAGTTGTGCACGGGGGTAATGCTAAAATGCTTGTTCCCCTATTTGAGAGTACATGCTGGAGGGACGTACAACTCGAGCCGCGGCGGAAATGTTTTTCTTAGACATTTATTAGCGCTTTTTACTTATCGAACGCTCCTTGCGCAACATTTACGACCGGATACGCGTTCATTCAAACGCGAATGTGACACACTTTCTATTACGGTGTAATCTTATCTAAAACATATTGTGTTAAACAGCCACTTTGGACGCTCAGCAATGTTAAATTATAGCGACGCTTGGCTATTTTTATCATAAAATACGGATTGTTTTACTATTTTATAGCTGTTCCGTTTCTGTCGTATAGTAAATTCGTACTAATTTCGGGTGATTTCAATTATTTTGATCGTCTTGAAGTTCTGTTGTCTACGGTCGGTACTTTTCTGAGTGTTATAAAATTTTGTCTGTTCTTATGTATGTCGAAAACCTGTCAAGCTTAACAGGGCAAATGCAAATGTGCTTTGCAATAGCAAACATCAAATCAAGTTATTTTATCTGCTATTCCTCATGATAATGGATAATCTAAGGAAATGTTATTGTGATGAGATTTTTTACAAGCAATTGTAATATGTTTTATTATATTTTAATCAATAAAAATATTAAAACACGAGGAGGGCGCAGTTGTATGTCCCCGCGAGTTTGTTCAGCCCCACCCGCGCACTTTTCAGTGGGCCGCCCCGCCGCACCCTTCGCTGCACCCCATGTGTTATTCTCCGCTCCGTCCCGCTCCGGGACGCTCCTTCATTTTACTCCAATTTACAACTGAAAAAATTTAAACAAACATTCTTTATTCTAACAACATTTCAAAATGAGATTGAATCTGTATTGTTTCTGTTTTGATTATAATCTGTACATAGAATATCCTAATATTAATAAAATTGTCGCATGATAACGCCTGATTAGCCACTTAATACCACAAGGCCTTATATACCGATTGACAGATTATACTTCATTTGACACATTCAAATGTCTAATAGAAACTTGTAGGTACATACACGAGAGTTCACACAAATAACAATGTCGCCTGTTCATGGACATATTTTACATCGATGCTGAAAAAGTAATATATAAATATACAACGATAGGATATCAAGAGAAACCAATGTACAAATCCATTATTTATTAATTCATAACTCCCTGCTTTTTCCGAGCGTTTCCTTAAGCATTATCTGTGCACGTGTAATTGCTCTTTTATACAACATGTTACCGAGTGACATGTCCGAAGGGCTTATAACTGTCGAATACAGTCCGTAGAGTCGGCCCCGATGAAATCATGTACGTAGTTTACATATGTGTATTTTATTTCAACGCATGAACAAGTTGGTGTGTATAAATAATTAAGTCTTAGTTTTAATTGATCACATGAGCGCAAAAATATTTTGATAGCGAAGATATTTCAGCTCAGCTTTAATAGCTCGGCTTTTTTGTCGCATTGCTTTTTATACTTTTATGTTAATGAAACACTAAATTTATTATTACGTACTTGTAATCAGGTTAAAGATATTTTGAACCGCATGTATGTTTAAAATAATAACTAGACAGTAGCTATTTCTGGTAGGGATAAAAAAACATTAAATCGCAATGGAATTTAGCGCGGTGAGATAGCTGAAGGGCGGCACCCCAACTCGGCTGAGATTGAAATGAAAAGCTTTTAAGAGCTTTTTGTTTGTAATTAATTAAGTTTCTATTTATGCGAGCTGCTTTTGATAGTTCTATTTTCATTTGTTTGTTATATTTCGCTGATCGATATCAATTTGTGAATATGTTTGTGGTCGGATTTATGTTCATGTTGTTCGAGTGTTGTTCAAGATTTTCCACATTCAGGTCTTATAGTTTTTTTATTCTCAAATGTAATTTAACTAATCGTATTTGACCGCCGAAACAAACTCCGTATGACTTGAATTTTTATTCGATATTTGTAAGCTGCAAGGTTTAGTATCGATAGCAACAAAGAAGCCAGATGACACTAGCTGATGGTGCAGTTAGAAGTCTCCGAAACCGGCGTTCATGTATTAAGAGAGTAATAAATGTAGAAGGAGCGCGGCAGGTCTGTGTGGATGGGAGATATTTGGCATTCGGTGCTCTCTGTATTCCCCGTCAGGGATCGCGCGTGAAGATATATAGAAATAGAAAAATTGGTCCAGCAGGCTTTTATATATTATTTATAGAGTATACGTGGAGCTGTTAAAAGAATCCATGTGGGAAACCATGTATGATATTAAATAAATGAGTAAATAAACTTGTACTTAGCGTAACATCACGCTTATAATCCCCTAAGAGATACGCAGGGGAGTTTAGTAAATTACCACGTTTTACCAGTTACGTTAACGACCCACTTTAAATCTAAGTTAGTAAAATTCAATGGTCCCGGATCCGGGATTATAACCGAGGACCTCTCGATCAGCAGTAATAATATGCTCGTTTCCAAATAAACGTATTTTAGCATGTGTCCCGGTCTTCTTTAACTAGTCATATGGATTTATCATACATTTATAAAACAATATTCATTTCAAAAGAGAACAATGTTCTTACAGTATTTTTCTCGTTGTAATATTGCGATTTTCAAATTTGTCGCATCAGGGTTGACTTTAGGTCGAAGGTTACATCCGTGTTATATTTAACAATTTTCTTCTAATATATCCAGTCACATCATAGCCTTTCTTTATCAAGTGTCTACATCAATGTTTATATAATGTCTTTATGTATATTGTTCATATGGTTAACAATAATAAACTTAATATTGTTGTGATTATACTATTATGAGGTGAGCAGGGAGTGACGAGTGCCAAATACTTATATCTGCTCTTACAGACCTCACCTCATTGCTTCGAGCACATTCAGTTCACACGTTCGTTCGTTCTTCAGAAACATTCAGTTTTTTATAATAGTAATGTTGATAATATATAAAAGCATACCATTTAATAGATTGTGTAATCTATATTCTCGTTCTCGAGACTAACGTTAATTAAAGTACAAACTCAATTTAAGAAATTGATAAATATTCGTACGCAATACATCGTGCCATATTTTATTTAAGCTCGACTCCCATTCCCTTGTCGTATCTCTTTGTAACAGCTTAATAAGCGGCTGTTGTATATTTTTTTTAACATTGTGAAACTGAATTGTTAAATAGTTATAGCGATACTTGTCGTTCATTAAATTAAGTCTTGTTTCAGTTCCATGTAAGTTGGAATTAAAACGGTTCGGTAGTGGAACAGGCATATTTAAATATAAAAAGTGAATTATTTTCAATATTACAATATCGTCACGGTGTTATCCTAACAGGTAAGGTAAAGAGCGGCGGTCGTCAAATATTTCTAGGAGAGGAACGAGCTTTCTCCACATTCATCTCTTTTCCTTATTTATTAGGTGTTAAAATCTTTTAAGTTTAATGACACTTGTTAATCTGTTACAATAGCATTATGCACTTGACGTTTTTATTAAGCAAATAAATATAGTCACAAGTAATGCAATATAATTATAATAATAATGTATGATATTAATCGGTTAAATACCCACGTGACAACAATATATTTCTAATTATTTATTTCTAATGTAAACATCGTCAAGCAGTTTTGAGTAATGTTATTAATTAATGGAATGAGTCGTCTAGTGCTCTTGTACTGAAGTATTCGAAGTACTTCTGCTAATTTGACTCGCAAACTCTAATAATTAAAATACTTTCTTTACACATAGAATTTTAATTACGGAATATGGGTACAAACATAGCTTTCGAATAACTGATTAAAAGTTTGTTTATATGCAATTGTACCTCTCATTAAATTTCAAGAGTATGTTTTGATTATTTATATACGTAGATTTTACTTGAAACATTACAAATAGGTATATGTGTGTTATAGTGATATGTGATTGTATAGATGTGATAGTATTACTATTTTAATACAATTTATCGTTATAAAAAATAACATCTCCAAACGAATGATTGCGAGTATATGACGAAATATTGATGGTTATTATGTTTATTATATATGTCAATTATATACACATACACACACACGCACACGCACACGGGAAACATACAACACACAAACACACACATGGGACATACACACACGAACACATATATGTTAATAGCCAAACATTCATTCATTGCAAGTTAGTCTAAAAATGTAATCCGTTTTGGTCATAGTGTTGTAAGTAGATATGTATATGGTGTGTTATAGTAATATTATCGAAAATGGGTTTATAATATTATCGAATCTTAGGTTTATTTATTCAACTTGTTCAATAAGTGAATATGTGTATTTAGGTGTTAATTTTTATTGAAAATACAAATATAATAAATATGTGTTACCCCAAAAGGATATATTCTTAAATGTTGAACGAACGTAAAACAAAAATAACGATTAAATGTAACCTGTCGAAGGGAAGTTTAGAAACGAAACACATAACAAATTGTAACGTATAAATATGTTATACAGCTCGCAAGTAGCGAGAGAAATTTGTATAAAGGTGATGAAGTGGATAAGATTGCAAAGAGAAAGCTTTTCCGCGGGACAAAGAGAGCGGTTACGAGAGCAGAAAAGATATTGAAAATATTCCGGAGTAAGATTTTAATGGTTATGCATTTAGCGGACAATCCGGTGTTAATAATAAATAATGGCCGCAGCTCAATGTTGACTCCGATGTTGAAAACATATTTCAATTATTAGACCATGTCGTGGCATGGCTATTATTGTGGTCGATAGATTCACTACTTGAAGTTGTTCGGTCTCAATTATGATACCACCAAAACATCAGTACTGACAACGATTGGCGGAACATCACGCTTAATTATCCCGACGGGATACACAGAGGAGTGTGGTACTCTCACGTTACGACGGTCATTCCATACGTAACATGAAAAAGGGTGTATTTATTACTTAACACAAATTCAAAACTCGTGTTAGTACTGGGAATTTCAAATGAGTAACACTTATATTTTCGGTGACAAAGAAATGAAATGCAGAGCCTCTTGTTCAGTTGTATTTGCTGGTATTGCACCGACCAGGTGGTTAAAAAAGAATTCATATATATGTAGATACCAATATGACATTAGCAATAGTCATTTCAAAGGGATAAAGCTCTAAAGGGAAAAGCAAAGTACATCGTTTGCAGCCTGGTCAAAGCTAATGATACGGAATACTTGAAGATTCATTTGAAACGTCTAGTCAAACTATATACCTACATATATCTCGAGATTATTGCACTCAAGTGGCGGTTAGAAATAATATTTATCTGTACCAAGATACAACAGATGATACATGGCGCCATTTTCAGATACGTTGGCTACGGAAATAAGCCACGAATTTAATAATCTATTCTGAACTTGAATGCGTTGAAGGTGTTCGTGTGTAGCAAGTTATAATGAATTTAAAAATTTGAAAATGTATATGTATGTATATTAAATTGCATTAATATTATATGACATCACTGTTTTCATGTTTGTGTGACGTGCAGTTAAGTATTTGTTCTGCATCTGTGTACAAATATCTACGAGTATATGAATGTACCTACAGGCTGTTTTCAAGCCAACTTTGTCACTAGTCAATAATTATAATAAATAATCATAATTGCATGACTATTGTTCTGTTCGTAGTAAGAATTCCTTGTACACGGTATACCAAGAAAAGGGGTCCATTAACAAGTCATTATAACGCTGCTTTGCATCATAAATTTATTAAAATTATATTACACGAGTATGTATTCAATAAAACCTTAGCAAAACCCTAGCCCTAATAACACTCTATTTAATAATACCCTATAAAATATCCGAAGTATTTATATATAAAATATATCCGAAGTCTCCATACATATATACATATGTAATGCAATTTTTAAAGCAAACGTTCCAAATGCGCCACGTACCTAATGATGCGTAACATAGAATTTTAAATCGGCAATATTAAAAACATGTCTCATAAATATAAGCAGAACCTTATAATAGGATACAATTCCATTCATCATGAATCTCTCGGCCATCTGAAGAAAAGGGTTTAAAATTGTTTCTCAATGTTAATAAATTTTAAACAGATAAACCTGTACATCTCGAGCTCGCGGCTTAAAAAACGACTATCGTGAGTATAGAATCCAGACGAAAAAAGTAGTCGCGCAACATTTCACAAGGCACATCGGCCTGCTGCACTCGCATTGTGTGCCTCAACAATATCCACGGCTCATAGAACGCCACTACACAATAAATAAAACACGTCGTCCACGTCATTTCTATTGCTCAAAGGCTCTATGCAAACAAACATAATCGCCTATCGATACAAATTCACACTGACTAATACCCACGCTGACTAATACTCACACCGACTAACAAGTGACTGTTAGCTTCGTATTCCATTTGCATGTTGTGTATGTACTGAAATTTTCCACTAATCTCAGTGCATATTGTTATTTACATACATATCTAGTATAACGTAATTATGAGCAGTATATTAATATTAATGTATTTTGTTGTTGTAATATTTACCTAAATACTGTTAACGATTTACAATTAGTGATTTTAGATGATTAGCAATGTTTCTATTTTCCCATCAGAAATGTTTCACAAAAAAAAATCAAATTGGCAACAAACATTCAACATAATAATTATGCTCATGTTCAATGTGTATTTTTAAAAAATAAACTAAAGTCCAAATTATATAAGTGTCAAAACGTTTTCCAAACTTCAATTGCCAAATAGTTGCGCAAGCAATCAGGTACTTATGTGTTTTGTTTACACAGAACACAGACTCCGGACCGGATCGCTAGAAACACGACAAGCCCCGTGATCCTACAAGGAGGGGTCGCAAACAGGTTATGACCCCGACAAGTGACTTGCCCGAAGCTCTGAATGGACCACATCTAAAGACCTTTATAAACTTGATAGATATCCCCGAGTGCTCTACTTCACTACAGTATGCAGGGGGCGGAGGAGCTCACGTTGTGCCGGTCACAACTCGTCTTAGTCTTATGTCTCAAACAAGGATAAAATTGAAAATATGTGGCAAAACAAAGAAGGCCGTGATTTAACATCTCGTTACATATTGAACAAGTAAAATTAACTTACAAAAAACTACAGATATGATTGATATGTGAATAGAGAAAAATTCCCTTGTATGATTTAAAATACGAAATTGTATAAGTTATTACGCCTATAAAAGCTGAAGGATAATCAATTGTATTAAATTGCAAATTTTCCCTCTGGATTGCAATAAATATGGCCGTCTGTATGCATGACCATAAAATTATTATAAGCGAGCAGTCGTTTTAATCTTGTATCGGGTATAACAATACCGCGATTTGTTTAGATACTTTTTTTCCACGCATAAGCAAACGAATATATTTCCACTATTACCACATAATACTCCATTGTTCTTCAGTTCGTTGATATTTCTCTAACATTTTCAACGCCTGGACGTATTTAAAATGTGTGTTATACACATACCTAGCGCAACATGAGTAGTTATCATAAAAATATGTACATACGTAGTTTACAGTTTGTAATTAAATGTGTCTGAATTAATGTGTTGTTGTTGAGTGTGAGCGTACAGAGCGTAGGTATTTTCTGTACGTAAAATTATATTACGTTTGTTTTACTTTCAACATGTTAAATTTTAACGTTCTGTTCGATATTTGTGTGTATATATACAAAATACAAAAAAAATAAATAGATTCGAGGATGACAGGCGTGATGTTATGTTAAATAGATAGATTTATACTTTAAAAAAAATCTACCTTTCAAAGATTTGGTATTTGTGCGGGAAACCCCACAACTATCTTAATGAACGTTGGTATTCCGAGACGAGCTGCGTGTAAAAATTCCATAGCGAACGACGAGGGTGTCATGTTTACCGTACACGGCCCAGTGCGAGCTCTGCCGCGCCATCTGCTGGCTATCAGAGAATCAATAAAAACAAACTAGTTTTATGAAAATAAACAAACGATCGAATCAAAAACGGGCAGATCTGTTCAATTTAAACAATATTCGAAATCACATGTTGCATCCATGTTATATTTTCAGTTCTACGTATGTTTTTTGTTTATATTATCATTTGTGAAAATAGAGCGGTTTCGTTTACTGTTACGGAATGTAATTATCTGAAAAAACTTAAGTGTGTATGTTGTCGTAAAACCTAAAGAAATTTCAGATGACTTGCCGAGTCTATTAGCATTAGTTTGACTATTACGTTTCTTCTACTTCTGACCATGTATGTATTATAATTACAATATGTATTATAATTACAATATGTATTATAATTACAATATGTATTATAATTACAATATGTATTATAATTACATTACTACTAATGTGTAATTACATTAATTATACAATTTGTAGTACATATATTCTCACCATCTATTCTAAGTTGGGACGTAAACTAAACGTAACTGGTGGAATGTTGCAGTGTACTACATGCCTCTGCCTACCTCTTCGGAGATTATAGTCCCGGTGTTACGTATATATACTTAAGTTAGACTGTTTTGTTTCATTATTGTTGATATGTCGCTAGAAGTAGCACTGCTTGATGTGGCTTGTTAACGTCTGAAAATCACGTTTGGTGGACAGATTCACACATGAAGAGTACCTCGTTTATCCTAAATGGTAACACACTTTGTGAAAAGAGTGAACTTTCACTTAAAAACATTCGTGGTATCTGTGAACATTTAACTGTATAAGATTACCAAATTAGTTCAATGTTTCTACAAAAGCGAAAACAAAGAATAATTTATGATGAACAATCCTTATATATACTTTGTATTGCTTGACAAAAAATATACAATTCGAAAGTTCATAGCCGAGATAAAAAAAGACTTACCCGTTTTGATCGAATAGGTCAAATATTCGCTGACGGAGTCAGAAGCGTCCGTATCTGGCATGCTTGTATAAAGAGGGTGATTTACGTATAAGAGACATGTGAGGTGTATAGGTTTAGAAATATTTGCTCTATTGCTGATGACCTGGCGTGATGTGATCATAACGATAAAAATAACAGAGCATTCCTCAATGTCGTCCGCTTCCTCTTGAACTTTAACTCTTTCATCGTTCATGTGTTGGGTATGAGTCATAGTCGGTTATAGTCTTCCACGCTTGATATATTTTTATTTATAAGTTGTTTTATTAAGTATAGAATGTGTTCGATGATTATAAAATCAGTTGTTCTGAACAGGTACGCGATACAATCATTTCCTATTGTGAAGTTATTTTATTTTAGGACGTTAACACTGTCACTGTTTGATGATTAATGAATGAGTAACGTCTACAAAATAATTATTGAAACTACTCAAAGTCGACATGTTCAAGTGAACCCATCGAAATCTATTCTTATGAAACAATTACACTCTAATATGCTGTACAAACCCTAAGCATAAGTTTTCTATAAGATAAACTGTACAGGTTTATTTTTTCGCAAAATTGTATAAATATAGCATCGCCATTTCAATGGATAATAAATTGTTATATTTTTTTCGTATTAAAAAACAAACGTCCTCATGATTTAATATTACAAAATGCGCCCGCTTGTAAAACTTCCTATAATTAAATACGTAGGCGTCGTATAGAATGAATTCATTTTCTAAAATAAATGGTAATCTGACGAGGGCTGGCATTATAAACATTGTTTAGTCTCAGCGTCGTGTATACAAAAATGAAAATAAAAAGAGTCTAAAAATTGTAGAACCGGTCCCGGGCATCGTGGCTTGGAGATCGTCGGTGGAGTGACCTCAGTTGGCCTTGACAACGCTCACTCCGCCGCGCGCCTCGCCCGATTCAACCACTAATAACTTCACTACAACATTATAATGCCGGAATGCCCTCGATGCATCTATGCGTTACTTTGCCACACGTACATACATTACTCGCTCTCCGTTTCTTTGTCCTGCCGTCAAACCATGATTTATTGTAATTGTGTGAAGAATTAGGGACTTCAAACGTACTTAAGCGACATAATCTTGGTGCATATTAGGTACATATATTGTATCGTTTCTTTATTTCAAACAAATTTAATTACGAAGCTAACCGTAGTTTGTATAACTCCCCTACGCATGTTACAGTGAATCGACGATGACTGTGTGATGTCTGTACTTGATGTTTCAAAATGTACGGTCCACGGAACTTAATTGGATGTATATTTGTGTATAAATAGGAAATACGATAACTCACAATTTGTTAGAACAAACGTAGCTATTGACATAAGTGGCTTGCCAACATCATATCTGCCGGACAATGGGCATTCCAGTGCAGGCGGACTGGCTCGGGGGTGGTGCGGGACCCAGCGGGGGGGCGGGGCGCGGCCGTGTCTCGTCCTATTATACTATATAGAACAATATAGGTACACGGTCATTCTCTTGTATCAACAAATTAAAATTATCATTTCACATGTCATACCTTTTTTAATTATCGTGTCGTTAAACACGAAAGCTGTTTATTAAAAGCTCTAATTATTCATATCTTAGAAGACTCGTAGCTATCAATATGTATTGATGAACATGAATATTTAAATAATTTAAAAGTTATTTATTATTTAATTAAGACATATTAAAATTTGCATTACATTATAGTCATTAAAAAGGCTTTATTCGAGTGCTTTTTATCTTTACACAATCTTAAATTACATATTATTTAAGAGCGTACATTTGATATAAATGACAAGTATTATGTTTAGGCAAAATATTATTAAATGAACATAAAAATTGTGTGATCAATATTTATAGAATTTATTATGAGTTTTTGATCGTAAAGTATCGACATAGTTATTATCTTATGGAATAACTTGTTTCCAATAATGGTTACGTGAAGTTTGTTCAAAATATCGGGCCGGATTCGGGGAGGAAATTGTTAACTGTAGTTAATGATTTCACTAATATTATAGAATATCATGTAAGCAAGGTATTTATATAAAGCAATTAAAGGTGAATTACAAGCGATCGAACGGGAAGATTTTAATTTAACAATTTCCTTTAAAGCAATTTAATTTTAAATTAATAAAAAGAGTCAATTCAGAGTTGCGACCACTGGGAACTTAGCCTACTAGCAGATAAGGAGTATTTGCTTCATTTCCTTGGCCAGTAATAACACTTTAGTGCGTAGACATAATTAGTTTTGCAAGACTTTTACTGTGTACTTATAAATACAGTTCAATTTGGGAGTTTTGGGAATATAAAGATTTAACTAAGATATAAATATACATAAAATTCAACTATGTTAGCAGTAACTGTAAATTATAATTCTTTACTTGCAACTTTAAATTTACATGTCAACTAATATTATAATCTAAATAGATCTTACATACAATATCTGGCAAATGATAAAGTTAACTGAATTATTGAATGACTGAATTATTGAACTGAACTGAATGAATGAATAACATCAGTGAGCTCGTTACAATGAGATAAAACGTCAATGATACTGAAACATACTCGCGGGTCAATTTAGCCAGCCCCTTTCACGAGAGCCCGATATAATTGCCAACGGCCAACTAGGGTTGCAGATTGCAGATCCCTTTGATACACACGTCTACATATTCAGCAGTATTACGTCTAGACAGCTACCGGATGTATTTATAGCTAGATTTCGAGATGAAATTTTCAGTGCGTTCATATGAGAGATGCCCACGATTATTCGAATAACTGTTGCTGCAATACGTTGTTTTTATTGATCTGGTGATTGAAATTGGTGAGTATAATTTCAATAAGAAATAACGTAGAATTATTAGAAAATTATAATTGGAAAATTTATGTCCGCGAAATAAAGTAGGTAACATTTAATATAATATAGTTTAAACGTAATGTCCCCATCGAGGGAGGTAGACGAGTGCGGTACACTCCTACATTTCACATTTAAAAAACAGGATAGGTGAGATGTACCAGGTAACAGATGAAACATAGTTGCACCGTCTCTTCTGCTTACCCTTTACGGGAAATGCAGACACTGCAGGTAATGCAATTTTGTTTACTACAAAAAACATTTATGTCAAATACAAAATTATGTGATATAAAACGGGAAAACTGAAACCTATTACCACAATCATATTTCCAGTAACTGTTAATGCAGTATCAAAATGAATCTTTCAAATTTGATTTTGCAACAAGGAAAATACTCGATACTATCATACAAAATGATGTCATTGCGAACAGCGTCGAAAGATTACGCAACGAAATGTAACCTAACCATTTACCTTTCATACAAATATAGCAAACACTATTAGATAGAGAATAAATTTGTTAAAAAACTGCAACTGAAATAAAATGTTTAGGTTCACTTATAAAACAAGTTCAACGCGATCAATGCATAGAATATTAAAATACATCTTCTAGATGCGACCATTCAAGATATTATAAAATATATTGTAACTTTTACGGTTTTGTCGTCGTCGACATTTTGTAGAAATATGAAATATATGTTACACAAAATCTTTAAGCGGTGGTTAAAATTTGATTTTAATAAACGTACAGTTCGCCTTGCTTTCGTGACCGCAGGAAAAAGTCTAAATTCACAGCAGTAACACGGGCAGTCCTGCTCACTTCAGACCGTACGTGCTGCGGAATAATTTTCTTTATAAGAGTGCGTCTATTTTAAAGCAAGCAGATAACGTTGATTATTCCAGTATTGTATCTGTCAACAAGCCACGATGACCGCTTGGCAATGACCGAACTACATTATGTAGAATTGTTAAGAAAACCACGTGTACGAAATGTAGCTGGAACAGCTGGAGCATTCAATAAATAGCTCACGGAATGGACTCCGCAAATATTTTGTAATCGTAAGCGTATCTATAGGAGCCCGACCGTGTTAGTGCGAAATATCAAAAGCACTCTGAACTCGGCAATAACATTATATAACACAATATCACGTCTGTATTCCCCCGAAGGAGTAAACAGAGGTGTGTAGTACAGTATCGCGATTTACCAGTTGACATGGAAATGGAGGTGAGCGGGATAAACACATACGTTATAATAAAGTTTTCGTAGGACTGTATTCGAATCCAATGATTATTTTAGTTAACATCAACTTTAAGTTGTTAGCTTGTTTATATTGATATTTATGACAACTGATTTCTGTAAGCTTGATGAACATAGCCGAGATGAACATAATGGTTGGAAGAATGTCCTAGCAAATGGGAAACCTGGCTATTTTGGACTATTGTCCCACAACTGGGTAGGAGTTATTTCACAATCTCCAAATCCAGAATATATCTTACCATTCTGTTTGTATATAAAAAAAAACTTAAACAGAAAATACGAACAGTTCGTTTTGTAAATTGGAATTGAGAATCTATGGAATTAAGTTAAATAATGAAAGTTTTGAAACTACGTCGTGAGTATTTATTACTGATCGTAGAATTATATGTATGTAATAATGCAGACTAGTGATTTAGTACAGGTTTTGCTCGCGAGGATCTATATTTCTTGGTTCGCATCGAGGAAAGACGTTATGACTGAAACTCAAAACTTTAGAGTAGTCCGTATGACATTATATCCGAAATATTATGAAATAATTATGTCATTTTATTTATTATTTGTATATTTAAACAGATGGTGGTGTCTTGATACAGCAAATTATTTAAAAACTAAACCTATAATGCTCTTGCTATTCGTCTAGTTATTAATTCTTAAGCATTTAATTAAACTTAAACATTCTTTAAACTATGCTCATTCGTAATACAAAACTATAATTTTGTAAGTTTTCACTTCAGATAAAAATAGTAACCAAAAAATTGACAATATTAAAACTAGAATTAATTGCTTTACCTTCATTTTAGTGTGGTTTTTAATAATGTACTGGCCGATCAAAAACATTTGAATGAACCTTATGAACCTACGTGTTAGTATAAGACAATACTATGCGATAAAATGGTATGCAACCAGCATGAAGTGAAAAAGAATATAGATAAATATTTTTAATTAATTTTATATGCTAGGAATCTCCAAGAAGTTCCTTGTTCCGTTCGCAAAAGTAGGTTTACTCACACCAGAGAAAATCCAATTCGCTGTGTCGTGCACACGCGCGCACACATAGACGCGTGACTTGAGGGAAAAATAAAATTTCTCGCTAAGTTTATAATGGGAAAACTTTGAGAACCACTTAATTATGTTAATGTTTGAAACAAAATTTTAGAAGAGACGTTTAAACATAGCAATGACTTGTTTTAATAATATTTATTTGAATTCAAACGAATAATTTCAAGCATGCAGAATACAAGTCGTGTACAAAGTAAAATTAGTTTAGTTCTATTTACTTTCTATTACATTTATATCGTTGGTCAGACGGTCTAATTGATTTTTATGTGAATACTCTTGCTTAATATGTGAATACTAGGGA
>DWEI01001245.1:0-17349 GCA_018245875.1 Mysoria ambigua | reverse complement strand
ATGCAGTCCACCTGATGGTAAGTGGCCACTGCCGCCCATGGACATCTGTAATCAATCGCAGATAAGTCAATCACAAAAGGTTCTACCATCAATAGCGTTTTACCAGTTACGTTTACGTCCCACTATGGAATAAGGGGAGAACCTATTTCCATGCATTAGGCAACTATCCAGATTCCAACTATCCAAACCATTATTAGAAAATCTAAATTCGAAAATTTTTTAGTGGCCGACTTGGCCATCGAACCCGGGAACTCCCGATCGGCAGTCCCACTTGCAATCAACACGACCAACGCGGCAGTCATTTTTATCATTTTAGAATATATTTATGCCTGATTTGTTCGTAAGAATATGTTTTTTCAATGACAGACTCCAAAATACAAAATTCTCAAGTTGTAGAAAATGTGAATAGATTTGGGCATATAAATTACTTTCATGTCAGCGATGAAATACATTTTATCGTCATTGTAAGTAACACGACTTGATAAAGTCTAAAACGTTCGTCGCTCGGTACGGAAACTCCTCCGCTTCAACATTACTATTCCCGTTTCGTATCTCTAAGAGACGTTGTGGCAATATGAACGTTTGTAGCATTCACTTCCACCACAAATCGTCTCACAAATTTAGTACGTAGTACATTGTAACATTTGAATAGACGTCGCTGTCCGTCCCACTCAAAAGCACGCATTGAATATTTTATAATTTTTGTTATCGAACAATGCAGTACATTTGTTGAAAATTGTTAAATTGACACCGGTGTAATGTCTCATGGAATTCTATAAGTAGTAACGTAAAAAAATTTAATCAAATTTATGAACATTTTTATTAATCATTTTGTACTAAACTATTGGTGATTATACATGCTAACAGCCCGCTTGTCACTGGAAATATTTAAGCAGTCTATAGAATAGCGTTTAACATAGCTTTTGTTTACTTCATATTTATAAGAACAGCAAACGAATCCTTAATCTTCTTTACCACATTAATCCGACAAAGGACCAATACCAAAAACGCCAATGTAACACGCGTCCTGAACTAATGGACGTTTTAAAACCAACACATTTCTATAATCGATATGTACGTAAATAACCTCTCGATTTACTGTTTATTTGGAGCGAAATGTAAAAGCTGTTCTGTACAAACCATTGAATGTATCTCACCCTGACCCGGCCGCAACTTACGGTCGGGGTACGAAATCCAACCACTTAAATCATCGGGAAAACTAGACGTAATCCGGAATAGTGGCATAAATAACCAGATATAACAGAAAGTTGGTTCAGTTCGGTGGGCTTTAATGGCCTTTGGATCCGTGATATTTGACACTTAGCCCTTCGAATCCGATAGGATCGTCAGGAATAATGGGGTATCTTTAGTATTCACAGAAATCGAAGAATTACTGTGATAAGTATTATTATGATACTCGGAATCATATTGCTAAACTGGATACAAACATAAAACAAACATATTTTTATTGACCCGACTTCATCACATTTCGAGGACCATTTCTGCATGTTTGATTTGTTTGATTGCTACCATTGCATAATTGATTATCGTTGTACTTTCATCGGTTGTGATCAAATTAGTCGAATGTACAGCGACTGTGATTACGACATACGAAATACGACATCTACATTGAACGAAATATCGATTAGTGATGAACGCCCACGCATTTCTTCGTTATATTTACATTGTTTCTAAGTTCCATGACACGAGACAGTAGTTGAAGCCATATGCGAGTATCGTTCAATTTCCCGTTTATAAAATGTACCGGACCTACCATCATACATTCAAATATGAGTTCCACAACTTGCACGAATTTCTCGTAAAATACAATTCTCCAGTATGTACATACGTACATACCACAGAGACAGTTTAAACAGTGACAGTCATCCAGCCACAGTCTGAATTTAGCTTTAGAATAATAATGCCAGCTTTGAGTTCTAGATGTTGCCGAGTGCGCTTCAGGATTTCACGGCAGACACTGGCTGCATGACAAATGTTATGTACATATTTATCTATATGCATACACGTAGTCATTTCAGTGTATATGTACTTTGGTAATGGTTATCCTCGCTTCGAGTTTAGATGCAATATAACTGCAGTTGACAAAGTACTGAACAGTGCTTTTAAACATACATATTTTAACATCTTGGATTTTCCATGTAAGAATTTCTACCACGGATAATGCTACAAAACAAGGGCTTATTTTGGAAAATGATTATTAAAAAAATTGAAAGGATTGACATTAGGAATTGCTTATTAATCAATCTACACACCGGTAAGGACATGCAATGAAATAATTTTGGTTTATGTGATAGCCTAGTGGTTTGAAATTCGACCTCTCACTCTGGGAAACCGGGTTCGAATCCCAGACGTGCACTTCTTAAAAATGTGCGTTTTAAGTTTAAATATCACGTGCTGTTACAGTGAAGAAAAAGATCGCGAGCAAACCTGCACACCTTGAGTCCAGAAAAAAAATTGTTCTTTAAGGTGTGTGAAATCTGCCAACTCGCACTTGGCTAGCGTGGCAGACTACGGCCTTAACACTCTCATTCTGAGAGGAGACCCATGTTCCAGTAGTGGAACAATAGAAGGGTTGATATCGATATCGAACAGATAAAATAGAAAAATGGCGAATGCGACTGTAGCCAAATGCGAACAAATGCAAACAATCGACTGACATTAATTGTTTCTAGCTTTTCGATAACATTAAAATAAACTAACGGAAAACTGCGTCGAAACGCGACCGAACAGGTAGTTATAAATCGATACTTTTCAATTTGGCAACGTTTCGTATAAAACTTGTTCGACATTCGCTTTAACTTGTCAATCAGAACGATTTTGAATTTCAGTTGAGTCTTGTTGTTTGTTTTCTGTATTTTCGTTTTATGAATTCTAATCGTTCACATGGTTTGTGTATTTTACTTGTTGTTCAAGTGCTTTCATTAGGTATATATGAAGATTATTATTATCATCATTAACCTTTTATCGTTATAATGTAATAGATAGATTTCCTCTCAAAATAAGATGGATTGAGGCTATATATGGTCAGCCATACTCGTTAGTGTGAAAGAATTAAAGTTTCCGATGATAATTGGTAAACATATCGTAAAGAAATCCAGGATATTATTTATCTGCAATACAAAGTCCTCCCTGGTTTCATTTTCAGCTAATTTAAAGGAAATTTATAAAATTATACAAAGTTCAGTTACTTATTATGTTTATGACTGTTATTTAGTTAGTAATAACGCAGCGATACCTTCTAGCTAATAGAGATAATGATCTGCAAAAAAATATCATTTTAAATTACATGGCATTTTATGCTTACCAAATATATAGAAATATTTTTTTCTTCTCGTAACAGGATTATACAATTGTAGAATAAGCAAACTTGTAAAATATAGGTACATAGCATCTACATATGTTAGAAGAAACACAAGACAAGTAAACTTTAATACACTTACATGAGTTCTCGTTTGTCAACAACAAACAACAACCGTTACTTACACAAGCTCACATTTGAAAACAAGCCGCGTCACTTAAAACGTAACCTCAACTACATTTCGCCCGATCCCGATGAGGTTAATCCCCAAAACTAACCGAAATCCAAAACAACTGTGCGTCTCTCCATCATAAATTCTGCAAACGCTACACCAATCCCGAGATACGCTAGTTAGGAATATGTCCGACCAACGACTTGCAGAAATTTCAACGAGCAAGTAGGAAAAAACTAGCCCAATGGCGACGGAAAGTGGCAAGGAAACGATATTTTACTAGTTTTAATTGTTGACTTCGTTGAAATGTCATGCATCTAACAATGTCCATAAAGTCATTGTTTAATTTTTGTTCAGAATTGTACAATATTGGGTCATTCATGCTTTGAAGCGGCTAAATTATTAGGCCACCTTCAAAGTGAGTTTTTAGCAAAATATAAAAAAAAATATTTCAGCTTCAGAATTACCGAGCTTAGGCTATACCTATATTCCTTCAAACAAATAATCGTTTATAGGCTATCGCTCATCCATTGCAGTGAAACAAGTGTGTAAGCGGTCTCTTTTGAATTTTTAATCCAGTTGACGGGTCGCTTGCCAGTCAGAAAACTGGCTCGTTAGATTTGATTGTTCAGCAGTTGCTCAAGTTCTGTTTCATCTGTATGTTCATTAGTCAGTTTTGCTGTTTGTCTCTCACCGAACAGTGCTCTGTCGCGGGACTCAGGATCTCCTTAATTATGTCAAACATCATCCTTGTTAGTCGTTTCACTTTTCGCTTTGTTAGGCTCGCTCCTGTATTGAGTTGATCTAATCTGTTATGCTAATTTTAATTTAAGTATAACTGATTCGTAGAATTAAATAGAACTTTCAATGAACCAGTTATCTGAGCATTGACAATTTGCGTGAATCATATCATTAACTTTATTACTATAATTAACTGTAATAAAGGGCGATGGATGTTTATTATTTCCAAGTTAACGAAACAATTATTTTAACATTTTCAATTTTCTCTTACTATATAACTACGTACACGTTCAGGAACAACAAACCCCAAAACCACATTTGACCCAAACATGACTGCATGAGACATGAAGCGCTATTTATCACCTCTCCACCTCCGTACTCGTACTTGTGATTTTAATTAAACGTCATTTCGCCTCTTGTAATTTATTAATCCCACGCAGTGGCCGAGACAACCACTTATTGCAATTGTGGGAGCATTCATCAGGCATAGTTTTAATAGGTTGCACTAAGCTATACGTGTGTCATAGATAATGGCTGTGTAATAGCGAATTTTATGTGTATGTAATATACACCTTCATGTGTAAATGGGCTAGTTAAGGTCGATCTTATGCTATTCAGGTTCCCCCATTCGTGTTGACACTGTTTTCATTGTACTTCCTTTGTCGTAGTAAAAAAATTTCACTTCAAACTTGTGTTGCGGACCCGTGTGACACAGACACAAAGCGCCGAGCACCACGCCGAGGACACGCCCGTCGGTGATCGACGGGAAATATGCTGTGTTTCGTTTCGTTTTCTTTACTGTAAATAAAAATATAGAGATATCCCGGTAACCCAAGAAAATAATATTTCTAAAATAAACTCCAAAGATATAAGGCTTCTCACGGATAGCAAAATTTTATTGACGTAAAGATTTTATTTTCAATTTTCTGAATTTTGATTGCAATTAGGATATCCTTGAAAGACTAGAAAAGTAAAAGGAATTAAATCTACCATACAAATTATTACTAAAATTATGTATTAACATGTTATTATTATAATCACAAAAGACAATTATTTACATTTATTTTTTCATAATATCTTCAACATAGTGCTGAATTTTTATTAAAAAGTATATAAATTTTGTATAACTATCACCTGTGTATTAAATTGTTTGGCAACATTTCATCAATCATACAACGATAACTAATTAATAATCCTGCTCGCCTTCTCGTTTGAAGTTGATTCTTCTGTCCGACATGTAGAAAAAGTACCAATTGTTATTTGGGTGAAAACCCTCGAAATCGTCGCAGAGCGAACTGGACTTTTATTACTTGCATCGACGTCACGAGCAGACACTGATTGATTGACGCTGAACGCTTTGCACCGTAGGGTTTTACTTTGTGTTCAATTAACAAGTGGATGCGATTTTTTGTCGTTCCGTTGTACATTTCTCGTTTTCCTTGCGTTTGTTCTTTGTGCCGATGTCAAAGTACAACTTTTCGATGCTCTGCCTATAGTTTTGTTTTTATTTTCTAGTAGATAGTTTGTCCATTTCAGTTATATTGCTTCTTTCAAAAATATGTCATGTACTAGATAACTTGTCATGTACTAAATATACTAGATAACTTGTTTTTTAATAAAACAATCTTAATAACTTTTACCTGAATTGTAAAATGTAAACTTGGAATTTTAAATATTTTGTATTAGATGTCTATCAGGGTATTTGTCTTGTCTAAATGTTTTACATTTTAGGACAATACATATGTTATATCGCTCGAGTGACCGACAACCGATGGGGAAGAAAGGTCATCGAGTGGCGACCACATCTCGGTATGAATAGCATAGGTCGCCCTCCTGCCAGGTGGCCCGACGACCTGAAGAAGACAGCGGGAAGCTGCTGGATTCGGAAGGCCCAGGACCGGATGGAGTGGCGCCGATTAGGAGAGGCCTGTGTCCAGCAGTGACCTCAAGAGGCTGGCGATGACGATGACATATGTTTAAATATATTTATAAAATTAGTGTGAATTAATAAAACTGTTAATTATTAACTGTCCACGGTTAATTATTAACTGGCTAATTAATTGTCTTGTTGGTCGTGTTGGGTAGTTGGTTACAAGTGCGACTGCCGATAAAGAGGCCCGTATTTCCGAGTCGAGCGCTATTTCTAATCCAATAGTCTAAAACAACAGAAATATATTTTGTAAAATAAAATGCCACAGAGCTGCAAGAGAGAATGTTAACTTTATAAAAGATCCAAAGTTTTTAGCAAAGTGAAAAAGTAATATACATAACTAGAAACTTCAATACTAACGAAACTATCTATCTTCTAGGTACTTTATAGTTATAGACTTAGCTAACTAGTAATAGACTTTCGTTATGGATACTTAATATAGCTAAAAAAACTTTAGAAGTCATTTATAAACTGTGATGTCAAGACTAAGGATATTTACTCCAATAAAACGTTTTGACAAGGACATCTAAATAAATATTTATGAATACTTCATATATTCATCAAACGAAGTACAACAATATATTATATTCGTTTCATTTGATTCTGCAATAAAGAGATTTGCCTTTTATAATCTGTCGGACAGGAAAAAGTAATTTTTCATTACCCAATCCTTACCCAACCCCGTACTGCTCTAAATTCTTGAAGCGACGACCCTCTAGGGGCGCAGAGAATATTCCACACTAAATTGGGTAACAGCTAACCTGGGGACCACTATACTTTACAACCAGCTGGCTGACTTCGAAACTTGAACTGAAAGTTACTGGACTAAAATAATGACGCGGCCTTACTGATTTACAAATACATATTATAAATTTCTTCTTAAATAATGCACACGTGTACTATAAGTTAAATAATCACTATGAAAACACGTTTCCTTTTTGGATAACAAACATACCATAGTAGATAAAAGTCGAAACCTCCTTATAATGTTGAATGAAAGTAGTATTTATCATGTCTTGCGTCCGTAGATCCATTAAAAAACAGCACTATAACATAACACATATTCCACGGCATAATTTCGGGATACTCATGTTTCAAATTCATATGTGTTTGCGTAAATTATGAGTAAGCTGTAGTCAACTGAAGTGCATTGCTCTTAGCGTTAATGAAATTTTAATGTAATACTGATATAATTTGTTTTGTTCCAACTTTCTATGTGGAATGTTTTGAGTAATTCATTGTCAATATTTATACACATTACTTGAATGTATTAGGTTTATGCTAGTATGAAAATATTCATAGGATATTCAACTGTTAAATCACAATCAATTATGTTCTACAAGGTTTAAAGGAAATAGAAATATATTAAAACAAGAATAATGATATGTTAAACAGTTTTAATATATTAAAAAGTACTGTATAATACTGAATTACGGTATGGAACCTATGGGATTTTGGGTAGAAATTATTCGCTCGTTAAGGCATTTTCTCGCTGCTTCCGCCAGGTGTTTGGTATGAGGTATATTTATTGGAAACAAAGTAAACGATTATTAATGATGTTTCAGTTTAATAATAAAGAAAATAATGTTCAGTATTTTGTAGAGTGTGAAAAGAATCTGTAAAATAAACAAATAGTAAACTGAGCCATAGATGACGCCATTTCATTCAAAACTATACAAAACTCATATGGAGAGAAACTTATTTAAAAATTTATCAATTTTATACATAAATAATTTTATACATAAATAATTAATATAACTAATATTTTTAATTTAAAATCAGTAATCAGTAAAATCAGTAATATAATATATTTGAAGATTATTTTCACTTTCAACATTGGTGCTCACGAAAAATTTATATAGCATTTATTGTGGTTGCAAATGTAACCAGAACCTTAGTAACCAGATTCGGTTACTAATGGAGCAACGTGTCGATCAATTGAAACATGTATTACATATTAAGCTTGTATCAACTAGCCCAATAATATCAAAATTTTGACAAAAACCCCGGCAGTTCATATGGAGTGAATGCCGTCCATAATTCGGAAACACTGAAATACGTATCATATTATAACTCATTTATTGCATTTTACTCTCCACTGAATTCTTTATTTATTTAGTATTATACATCTATTTTTTTATCTCGGACACATTTCCGAATTTCGTTTAAAAAGTACACGAAAACAATATAAAATCCCGTTGAAGTTTCCGAACTCAATTTCCAAATCCGAACTAACAGTGTATAATTTCCCAGTGTCATAGAGCGTAGCGCGTGAGCCGTCAGAGTCCGGATATTGCATCACGCACGTGACACTCATACGGCAGTCACGTGGGCTATCAGAGCGCGGGGACAGATAGAGATTGAAATCACCCTTAATCGCTTTAAAATTTCTTAGACTAGTATCTTTGTAATAATTTGAAAGTAATACATTGGCTTTGGAAATGTATTCATGATTGATTTTTTTTATTTGAATTAAATAAGTTACTAGCGATGCTAGAATTTAGTATGTCAGTCTGCTCATGATTAGTGTTAGCTATGAGCTTAACCGTTTTAGTTCTGAAACCAAACGCAGGTCGAACAGAAGCAACATAGATAAATTGAATAAATATTTTCAAATCAAAAGCGTCAACGAAACTCTTACACAAACTCGTGTCAAGAACGGGTCATTGGACACGGCGAATTGTGTTTCATTAAAGTTCGTCTAATTAATCAGTCGCCGTAAAGTTGGTGAGGCAAATGTGTTCGGTGTCGCTGTTTGTATTACACGCGTGCAAATTCTGATAACGTCTTTTGTAAACAACAAATTTAGTTACTTGAAGTGCTTGGCTTAAGTTAATAAATGCTTTCAAGCGTTAAAGTTAATAATGTTTACAGCAGAATTTTCTTATTTAACAGTTATTTTATTTTTTCTTTTAATTTAGCTGCATTTAATCAATTGCTCCAAATTGTTTTTACGTAAAATATTACATCACCCGCAATGCAATAGTTGCCGAGCTTATTGCGATACACCAGACTCCGATCGACAGCTCGAAAATCTGAGTTAGAAAAATAAATAGACATGCTGTTAGCAAACGTACTTAAATAAACATCTACTAACTGTACTCAGGTTATATATAACCTAATCCCATTCTAGTCTGATTGCAGTTAATAGGCGATAGTGTCCACCTGTATGTGCCTCTTTTTATATATCAATTAATACTTTAGTAATATTTAATATTCCGCTTACTTCAATGTACTGTAAATAATTAGCACTTGGTGCCTGTTAATTTATAATGCTTCGACAAGGAAACCGAAATCCAAGAGTCCCTACACGTGTATTATTAAATCGAATTTCGAAGCTCTTTACAAATTCAACACATAGCGAACGTTTTCAAGTCAAAACTTTTTCAATTAAGACCTGCCTTCATAATAATTAAATTCCGTCATAATTTCCTTCAAACTCAGGAGCGGTTGATGGCTCATGTGAATGTTTAAATCTACCTATTCCGTGAAATTTGCGGGCCTTATCATGTGATGCCTATTGTCGTTAATGACATTCATCTTGCTTACACGCGTGGTTGAAATTAAAGCATAAATGTGATTGTGAAACATTTCTATTGTACATACCAGATAAAGAATACTCTGGGAATGTTATAACGAAAACTCTTGAATACGTTTGATTTTACTGCCGAGGTTTCTTTATAAGTAGCATTGGCAATGAATAATGATAATAACATTATGTTCAATGGACAACAAAACTTCACTTCGCTGTTTCATTAGGATAATGGCCATTTTATTCCGCAAATACTTAAGCAATTCACAAGATCTCTAATAAGGTTAATTTTCACCAAACAATACAGGGTGTCTCCTTATCTCTTAATATATATACTCGATATTTTTTTACACCAGTAACATTTTACTTATCCTGTCTACCTTTGTATCTATTCAATTTAAAATAATAAAAGTTTATGTTATGGCATCAGCACATTATTTTTTTTGACCAATTTATCATATATGAGAATATGAGACTTCTTTCTGAATAGGAGGATTTAGGTCATTATCTATTATACCATGTTGGTCCAATGTAGTTTGGCAGAGTGAACACGCATTTAAAGAATATTTTTTTTTAATGAACTGTAAGGTGTACAAGTTTCTTCACAATATTTTCTCAAATTGTTATAGCAAAAATATTTAAACTGACAATATTTAAATAAGTGTTCGCTAGGGTTTGTATCTGGGCCTTCGGAGAGAGAGGCTGATAATCAAACTATTAGAAATTCTGCTATAACAGCCAAGCGGTAGTTAAACAAAAAATATTTCCTTAGATTTTTCATAATTATAATTATCTTTTTAACATTTCCCTACTGAACATCTCATCCTAGTACAAGAAAGGTTTAGGTCATGGTTTGTTTTAATGAGAAAATTCCAATTAAAATATTACTTATTTTTCTACAAAAATACCATAGGGGCAATATGCTTGGTGCACTATTTTCAGTTATAGTATAAATAGAAATAGGTATATTGGAATCATGATAAGACCTAATTTTCTTTTTGTATTAATTGTATTAATTGTTGCAGATTTAGGGCAGATTGCGTCCGCAAACATGACTTCTACAAATATATTCAGGTCAGGTAGTTACAAACATCCTCTTTGAACAGCAAACGCATTTAAAAGGCTTGAGACACACTTAAGGCATTAAGATTAAAATTTCGCAACGCGTGCTATGATGAGTTTGCCCTATTTTCCGCCGTGAAAGCCTAAAGCCACTCCAGCTGGAGGTCACTTAAACTTAGATGGAATATTATTTTTAGACGTAAGGAGCCCACGTAATAGTTCCAACATGGGATAGGGAATGGCAAATGAGAATGGGCCCGAAGAGACCAAGTTAGACGAGATATTACACTAATTTATTTGTCAGCGCTACATTAGTCATGTTTGAAAAAATCTTACCTAGCTCCATTTAGCATCCTCCACTAACACAACTTCAAAGCCACCTTTCGCGCCGTGGTTTTCTCTTTTTCAGAATATTCGACGTATTTCAGTAGGAATGGATTTATTAAATAATTCAGGGTACTCAACTGAATGTACGCGATCTAAAATTCTGTCCCTAAATTGAGTGTCACTTTTAGCCGCCTCCGTGTACTTTATTATATAACAAGAAACTCGTCAACAGCCACTAATAATTACGTTGACAGAAAATTTAAATGAATATTTCACAGCGTTCAAATATTTGAAATGTTCCCTCCATTTACTTTTAGCTGCGAGCATCAGATGGTGAATTACAGAAACGTTGAAATTGCTGAGATGCTTTATGAAATGACAAATTAACGTATCAAACGAAAAGCATCAGATAAATGCTTTTGCTATAGTTATAACCAAGAGCAAGTAAAATTTTAATCAATTTCTCTATCGGAGTCCTGGACATTGCTTAGCTTTAAATGCTCATTGTTGCTTGTAGACAATAATCAAAGTAATATTCAAATGAATTGAAGCTCCTTAAGAAGAGAAAGAGAGTAGGAAATGAAGCTCTTCGAGAGTTCATTTACGTAATAGTCGTTAGTATCTATGACGAATAAATGAAGCCTCATTTAGTATTCGTATGTTCGTTTGCCATATTTCTCAAAACGGAATATAATTGTGCATTGAAGAAAATTTTGATTTGCCTATGCAAGAGGCATTCATTTGAGTTTCTAACTATTTACTATTAACTATTGGGTAAAGAACCGTGTACTAAATACTTCTTGCAGATCACATGTGTACCACATTGGATCTACAAGGAAAGAATTACTTCACGCCTGTAATCCCCGAAGGGGTAGGCACAGGAATGCAGAACACTCCCAATACTTACTTCAATGAAAAACATATAGCATGTACAATGTACAGCAAGATATAATACAACAATGTACATTTTGATATTTTTTTTGACAAACCTCATCATTATCACTAGGTCCACTGGTGAACAAAGCTCTGCTGGGAGCATAACACTAACGCTAAGCATACGTACCTACTCGAGATTGCAGATTCATGCTTCTCGCGCCAAAATTATATTCAGTATACATTTATACAACGTAATAACCCGGCATTATGTTTCTCCCCAACAAAAAATATCTAATACCATAATGATTTCAATTCATTAACATTTACGGGGAACAATTGAAGTAATTCCCCAGCAAAATATGTGAAATCGTTATCAAAATGCATACTCCAGAGGGCGAAGTTTGTTAGGAGTTTGCATGGGTTATTTCAAAATGTTGGGTGACTGAATTATATTTAAAATTGGAGTGAAAATTCGCATTCACTTAAGAAGTTCTCGAACAAATGTACAATTCCACGGACGTTTTGGTAGCAAACCTTTTTGTGGTAAATCGCGATAACTCTAACATGTTCCTGTGTAAAAACATGTATAAATATACTGAAATATGTACAAAGTTGCATAAATATGTATAGATACCGTAACTTCACGTCTGTAATCACGAAGAGGTGAACAGAGAAGTGAAGTACAATCCCACATTTTACAACAACTTTACTTTCATGCTTAGTTAGCGCTAATCGTCATCAAAATGTGTTTACCATTTCTCACGACGAGTCAACTGCCTATGTTTTGCTATAATATACCAGGCGCAACTCAACATAGCACCAAATCAAACATGCCGTTCTAGCTAGCAAGACGTAGCTTTGATTATTCACAGTAGCAGTAACTAATTAGATCCGCTACATCCAGACTAAGATCGGGTTTAATTAAATGTCCTAATGAGCACTTGATTGGGAAACCTCGAGGCAGCGGATGGCAATATCCACGGCTTCGGGGTTCCAAAGACACGTTCGTTAACAGTCGAGGTATAGTTTAGAATAATGATGGCGGTAATTAAAGTATTATATACAATGAAGGTTCCGGTAATGGCAAAGACATTTAGGCCTTTTTACATCGGTGAAAGTTAAAGACGTCCAACAACATAATTACAGATAGCCGTTAATACCATTTTTATTTGGAAAACGGTGAGGTGCCAACCGATTTTTGGAAAGATGAGTTATAATTAAATTCTGATAAAAACTTAATTTGTTCGATAATTACAGATACTGTTCAAACTATGTATGTTCCGATCAACAAACGAGTATTCCTTCGGTTTGTGAGTACCTACAAGTTTTTTCAATTACATTTCTTATTGCAGCGAGAATTAAAATTTTATATTTATTTTGTAATTATGTTATGTTACTCGTATATTGTCAATATTAATTGTAAATTCAATAATACATTAAAAAAAACAACCTAAGGTCGAAAGAAATTTTGAATAAACTTCTTAATTAATAATTTATTTACACACCATTAGATTCAAAAATATTAACTAACATGTAGTTTCAATAACTGTTACAATTATGACAGAAAATTGGGTGAAAATATATGGTGAACCAGTAATCTAAGTGTATGTCTCGACAAAGGTATGAATTAAACTAATACTGAAGGGTCCGAAGCGAGTTACCGCCTATAATTGGGTTGAACATTGATCAAGTTTCAAGTTACAAGTTACTTAGGCCGATGGGGGGTGCGGCGCACGCGATAAATGATACCCGGTTTGAATATTTCATGACATTCGAAGAGTTTAAATAACATTAGAAAGATAATTTAAGAGATTTCAGAATATTAGACGAGAAAATATTCAAAGGTAGGGTATACAAATGACGAGGCAGTTAAAGGTGATGTGTAAACCAGATACCTTCAAGTGCGCACGCTTGTATGAAGAAAGTGACGAATGTAAAAAAAACACTTCAGAATAAACTATTTGGCACTTGGTCCTCCTGGACATTGCCGTAAGGAACAGGGCCTGACAATACAATAATAATAGACAAGAAGTTTAAGTTATTGATAATGAAAGTGAAGCAAAAAAATACCGAAAATTTCATTGTTTTTAACATATGAATATCAGACCAGGAACTGTTACAGTTCGTGATTATAAATCATGATAGTTAGTCGCTATTTCTTGTCACTTGCAGCAGGTCTAAGGAAGCATCAATTTCCTGGTCGCAGTATCTGCGGTCTCTTCAGGCATGGAGAGATGGTAAAGTGCTTTCAATTTGCAAAAGTGGTTGGTTACCTCAGATTTATTAATACACGGTGAGATTTTTATGAAATTTATACATTATTACAGAATATCATGTTAAGGGTACTTGCAATAAATGTAGCGCGTATACATAATTTAATATATTTTGGGTCAATAATTTGTTATTTTTCATACCTCTTTAGATAATTAAACTTATCAAAAAAAATTATGTATCGAATATATTGACTAGATGATAGAAATTTAACAATCAAATATAGGTGATAAGTGAGGCAGGCAAATGAAAAGAATCGTGTTATCACGCCTGCAACCCCCGTCGAGGAAGGCAAGGAGTACAAAACAATAGAAAAAAACAGAACCGAAATGACTGACATCGTGAAATTCAAAAGCTACTGCAGGCAGTACTTCGTCAAAATGGAATGCGATAATTTGACTAAATATTTGAGCGGTACCCGCTTAACCTCGTTTCGTTTCGGCAGCGAATGAAATATGAAGGACCGCTCTGGAATCTCGGCACACGAGACCGCTTCTGTTTTGAATTAAAAAGCATGAGGGTTATCCATAAACTGTGTCACATTGACACGCAAACGTTGTGGTGTCGATAGTCGAACCCAGTTGTCCACAGCGGTTCACGATTAATGACTCCAGTTCACGTAATCAATATGCAGGTCAGTACCTGCATATCGATTATATTGATCAGGTGAAATGGAACTGGTATCAGTAAACTAAAAATGGAAAAGTAAACTAAAAACTAAATTGTTTACAACGTAACATCATGCCTGTAATCCTTATTTCCCTACAAATGTACGTATTACAATCTCAAATAATAGTTACCTTATAAAAAAGAATTTCTCCAAATACTTTCCAAATCCATTCTTTAGAACTGAACTTTCTGAAACCGAAATGTTCTGACTTATAATTTTAAACGAAACGGAATAATGAATCTACTAGCGGCGATTATATACTCGATTCAGTATTATGTACTTTTGTATGTAAATAACTTGCATAAGGATAACGTTATTAAAGACTAATAAGGTATCACAATTAATTTATAACCGTCTAAGCTCGTATACTTTATAAAGTAACTCCACTATTACGTACTGAATCCGTAAATTACTTTGCTCATTAAATTTTATTTGCCAAAGAATGTTGTAAATCTATATACATACTTTATATGATTTTATTTGGCTACTATCTCTCATACTGATACACAGTAGTTTGTGTGTGGAACGTAGAACGTAGATGTTTGTGTGTGCTCCCGCCGTGGGACGGCTTAGCTTGTACAATTTTAATGCATATTACATATGCTCAATGTGTGAATTACATTATTCAGGGACACCAGGATCGTATTAGCAATAACATTAATTTAGCCACAAATTAATGATTATAGTTAGTTACAAATAATTCGATAAATTACAAACATAATTATAGAAATGAACACAAGACACTCGAATACTATTAAAGTAGATTTAAATACGCCTGAATACAATTAAGATTCCAAAGATAGTTTCGGTTAGTAACGCTTATAACGTTATCCGAACCACTGGGTCATAATCCAAGGGCGGGACGCGAGCATTTGAATACATTCCTACAATTAATGCAATACAATATTATCGGAACTGTGAACTGATCGGATTAAGTAAATGGTACAGCTGAATATCTTCAAGGCCTGAGCGAAGGAGATAGGTGTTTTATTGAACTGTGCAAAAGAGCTTAATTTATTCAAGCGTAAATAGACTTGTCTGATCGATGGTGTGAGTCAGGAATTAAGGGTGGAACTCCAATTCGGTGGTCTTGTTACGTGACGTTGACTGTTTATTTGGTGCCAAGAGCGACTATTGATGGAACCACTTGTATTTATTTAGTTGTTATTGTTAAATCTATGTTGTTTAGTTGCAAAGGTTGTGGAGTATTACGGCTAACCATGGTTCGGTGTCATAGCTTTGGTGAAATGGTTTAAATGTTGAAACATCCTGTTAACCAATTCCAACTTTTTTTTTTTGGTGGGAAACTGCAATCTCATTCGTGGCTACTGATTTTTGAAGTACCGAAAGCCAGGAACATGTTTACCACCCTTGTGCAAGGCTGACTGGTGACTAAGTTTTATTTCAGTTGAGTTATTCTTATTACAAATATATCCAGTAAAAAAAATTTAATCGCACGATACTCGGAAAGGATGTTGTTTATATATTCTCAATAGTCTTACCGCGCGCCATTGTTGTAAAATATGGGAAATGGGAATGAAAGGGGCATTATTAAAATTCCCGGACGCATTTGTAATATCTGTCAGACGCACAGAACATATAACAATGCAACAGAAAGGCAAAAGGACAATATCTTAAAAGCATACCATGGTGCAACTCAGAAATTACTTTTCTATCTATAGTTAAAAGGAAGAAATAAAATTGTGATTCGTTTGTTGTATGTACGCTAGCACTATTAATTGTTCCGTGTAAAATATATGATGTAAGAAATAAACAAAATTATCAGAAGCGTACAATTGTTTTTATAAAAAAATCAGAATTTGATAGCATTGAACTTATAATACAAGCTAAACTATAATTTGATAATCCGAATCACTTTAAATAATTAAATATATTAATTATCAGAGTTACGATAAACTATTTAACCTTCGTTTGATAGTTTGTTAAGTTTTTTTGTTGATTGAAATTGTTTTAACATCATTATTAATAATCACTCCAATGTTAAGGTTTGGAATGAAGCGCGAGTTCGGTCCACGATTTTATTATCCAAACCTTTCCAGCGCTGAAATCATAAACGTATAAACTGTTACAAGGAGCGCAGTTCAAAGTGTATTTCAAACTACACCAATCGGCTAGCGACAGGGCTCGCTCCCGCGTGAGCCGCATCGGAATCATGCGGTCGTGCCTATAAAAACCAACTGACAGATATAAATTAAACGTAGTTTTCGAATCGATCAGCGCCGGCCACTATCGTATAGAGCGGTTCGCGGTGAAACGTGAGCAGTGCTGGGCATATTGAAAACTTTAGACTTGTATTCATATCGGTCCACCGGTTAAATGACGCTTTAGCTGTCTGGCTAATTTGTTTTACAGGAATACGTTGATGATTTTCAAGATAAGATTTTGAATGAATTGAATTTTCGGTTAGGGATTATTAAGATAACACAAT